>MJUU01064979.1:95240-112436 GCA_002080025.1 Modiolus philippinarum
GGTATGGAAGTCTATTTCTGTCATCGAGATAAATTAAAGTCGCGATAGATTATCGCGGCAAGTTGTGATAATTTGGGTATTTTGTCGACATAACAAATAAATTATCGCGATAGTTTCTGTGAAAAGTCAAGATAATTATTTTGAGTAGTCGAGATAATTATATGAATTATCATGACTTTTAGAGAGTCATTGCCCACATGTACCATCGACATAAATGTTGTCGCGATAAATTATGATCACTTTTATCAATAATTACATGACATAATCGTGTTATTTTATCTCGACTACTCGCAAAAGTTATAATATCTTTCAACTACGAAAGTGTGTGCCTTGTGTTTTTATCCAAACTAGCACGAAACAGGTTGAGCTTTTGCCATCACTTTGCGTCCGTCGTTCGTCTGTCCGGTGTAAACTTTTCATTCAAAGATCTTCTCCTCTGAAACTACTGGACCAACTGGCACCAAATTGGGCCACAATAGTCTTTATGTAGTCCCCTGCAAAAGGGTGTTTTTCAGGTCCATGCTATATTCAAGATATCTTCAGGGAACCACTTAAAGATCATTGTGACCAAATTTGTTTCCAAATCAGAAGTCTCACAGAAGAAGATCTTTGAACGTGTTTCCCATGGGGTCCGATTTTTAAACTATGTTCTCCGCGGTGGCCATCTTGGTTATGGCGCGGACCCGAAAAAAACATTTCTTTTTTTTTGCGTTGGATCATCAAAAGACTATTGTAGCTTAGTTTTGTTCTAATTGGTTCAGGGCTGTTCCAGCAAAACATACATGGGACGGGAAAGGCACTTGAAAAGTGTCATGACCACCCATAGATGTAAAGTAGGGTTTCTTTTTATTTCCTTGTGAATTCGTACTTTAATTATAATACCCATCCATAGCAGCAATTTTTAAGTGCCTTCTCTTGTCCCAAGTATGTTTTGCTGGCACAGCCCAAGCAGTTTCAGAGGAGATCTTTAAATGTGTTTTCCCAAAGGGTCAAATGTTAAAACTTTCTTCCTCGCTGGCTGCCATCTTGGATATACAGCGGACCTGAAAAACAGGGGAACACCCAAGGACGATTGTGGCCAAGTTTGGTTCTAACTAGCCTAGTAGTTTCAGAGAAGANTGAAAAACACCTTTTTGCAGGGGACCACCTAAAAACTATTATGGCCCAATTTGGTGCCAATTGGCCCAGTGGTTTCAGAGGAGAAGATCTTTGAATGAAAAGTTTACGCTTGACGGACGGACGCAAAGGCACATACTTCCGTAGTTGACAGATATCATAACTTTCGCGGTAAGGCGAGATAAAATAACACGATTTTGTCATGTTATTATTGTAAAAACTAATAATTTGTCGTGACAACAGTTTATGTCGACGCTACATGTTGGCAATGACTCTCTAAAAGTCGTAATAATTCATATTATTATCTCGATTAGTCAACATAATTATCTTGTCTTTTCATAGAAATTATCGCGATAATTTGTTTGTTATGTCGACAAAATACCCAAATTATCCAACTGGTCGCGATAATTTATTGCGACTGTAATTTATCTCGATGACAGAAATAGACTTCCATACTAGAGGCTTATATTTGTTGAACTAGACAGATTGTGTTGCAGATTACTGGTTCCCCATTATGCAGGAACTGTTTTATGTAAATATCTTGTTGTAATCAGGCATATGTCATCATTATAACCATATTGTGAAATATCCTACAATCAAGGATTTTTGAAAATCCTTGCCACAATCTCCTAGCAATCATGTTTGTGTAGTACAACTACTGTACTTCTGTATGTCTTGTTAAAGCAAATGCAGCTCAAATAATTCGTGGTGTTAAGGGGATCACTCATCACATTTTTGAATTTGTGTGAGATTTCAGAACTCCTCAGTTTTTCTCCAATCCAATGGCTTAAAGAATTTGCACACGGATTCCCACTTTTTAGTCCGTTTCTTCTATAGGTCAAATTAAGACACCCCAAAATAAAATTCTTGATGTAACTTCCTATGTCTTTGGCACAGAAATAGTCCTGGTGGTAAATACAGAGATAATCAAGAAAATTCATTTCCTGCTAAATTTGTTAATGTCTTGTCTCTCCGTAAAAAATACACGAAAAATTTTAGTTATTTTTTACAATTTCATTAAGTCTATCAATTAAAAAAAAGGGTTTAAAGAAATCATTGATATAAACAACATCAGGAGTGAGACTGATGCTGAAGTAAATCGTTTTTGTCTTATAAATTATTATTTTCATTTTAATATTCAACATTATAACATCAAACAATAAAGAATTGCTCAATGTATGTCTACTGCCATCCGGTAATCTATGTGTATTTCCAATAAATTTCAATAGAATACATTTTTATATTCCGTAAATATAAAGAAAATGCTGAACTACAAAAAATTATAATAAGAAATTAAAAAAAAAAGAAAAAAAAGAAAGAAAAAACGATCATACGATTGAAAAAGATGTACAAATGTGAATGCATATTACTGCCGCAAGTTCTATGCATGTTTTGCTACTTTTTATTCATATTTCAATAAATACATTTCAGTTTAAATAAACACCACAAAAATGTTAATTCTACCCCCTGGTATGTGTACACGTGTTGGAAGGTGCTCTGGTAAGTGTGAGAGGTCACCTGTGCTGTGTAATACGCTTCAAACAAGTTCCGATTGCCAGTTACAGAAATTGGCATAATGCGGCTATTTGGAGAAGTTTATGTACAACAAGTGATAGCTGAACATTTAAAGAACATACTTTCAAATCTTAATATTGCTTTTTCCATGTACTAACTAAGGCACGGACCATTTGATTATCAATGGAGGAATTGGGTTGGTATTTTTTAGAAAAAAGATACCTGGCCCCGATTTTTACCAAAAAATCTCTGATCAGCACCTGGGTTGAAAAATAATCTGATACTGACTTTGTCCATTAGAAAAAAAACCTGGTTCAGCAAAATTTTCCTTGCATCGTGAAAATCCCACCTCCTCTGAAATTCAAATGGTCCGTGCCTAAGACGGAATCTCGTACCTGAAGGTATTCTGGTTAGATTCACGCATGTGTTCATCGTATACGGCAACTTTCATAGATATGTATTTTCTTGTATTTTGGGCGGATAGAGATGCAGTTACACCTCCTTTTCTAGAAAATTATACCTTCTCTCCTAGTGATGGGTTCTGTAGAATGGGATATTATAGAAGACGGTATGGAAGTTTGTAATATAACACAACATTATTATGATATGTTGAGTAGTTGTTCAGAAATTGATATCAAACACAAAAATATTAACGAATAAAAAGTCATCTTGAATCTAAGAAATAGGATAAAAATAATGAGGGATAACTTTTCTGTTTTTGTGTATTCTGTTTGTCTCCTTTTCCAAAAAGAAAAGGAAATAGAGCATCATTCCAAATTTTTTACTTTGGCAATGCTTTTTATTCATGGTTTGTATTCAGACTGATGTCCCTGACCCTGATCTCATAACTATCGACATCTTCCATCAATCAGTCTACAAAAGTGACAGAATATTCTTCAGGATTACGTTAAATTGGCTTTGGGATTAAATGACCTGCACATTGTACAGGTTTACTGGCCTCTCACTGATACTGCCGATGTCTACTGAAATCCATGATGATTCTTTACCAAACCCTTCTGGAAGTTTTCAATTTGATTTTCATTCTGTAGTGCGACAGTGTTTTACCAGCAGACTTGTCTCCTTGAGCTAGCCTGCAGATTAGCGGCGAACACTCTTTGACACATCTTTCTAAATTACGTTATCCTATTCTTTCCTTCTCAAGATTGCGGTCTTGCAATAAGTAGTCTACTTGTATTCTAATGCAGAATTCTTGAAGATTGTGGCATGTGATTGTAATTTTCAGCTATTGTGGGTTTTTTCTGTTATCTTTCTTACATAAAAATGAACGGTCTTGCTTTTGGCAGTTAATGTTGGCTGCTATTTCGCCGATCATATTTACGTTTAAAAAAGTATCCATCTGTAAAAAGACAGTAAACCGCTGCAGATATGAAAAAAAAAATGCCTTAACAGACACAAGAAAAAAAAAAAAAAACACGTTCCTTTGAGACAATTTTTCAACCCATGTGAGATGAATGCCATCATACCATTATACAAACAAAAACGAGAAACGATTTGATGTTTATCTGAAACACTCATTCCATATCCTTATTCCCAAAAAATTAGCTGTGTAGTGATCGGATGTGTATTTTTGTATGTTTTTGCGTTTGTATTTTTATTCCTAAACGCCATTTCCTTCTTGATTTAAAAAATTCTAACACAGAATTATAGTATATTTAATTGACCGTCGTGATTATCAATAAATATGTCAGGTGTGTCGAACATTGCAGAATGATTAAACGAGCTGCGGATCTTGTTCCGCAAGGAGTTTAAGCCACTGCATTGATCAGCAATAGTGACATTTTTATTGATATTCAAGACGGTCGATTAGTTATGCTTTTCATTATATAGATTTTTGCTCAAAACCAAGATTTCAGATGCGGATTATTTTTTCCATTTCAGTGCGCCAGTCCTCTGGTGACTAGAATCCTTAATTTTCAACGGTGTCAATATGAGACTTATTTAACTGAGAAAAATTGATCATTCACCGCTACTTATTTAGTGTTAGTTCATTAAATGAGGGGTAAAGCATACAAGATGCACAACTGTAGCCAGAGGCTTTAAAAAGCAACGGTCACAATAAAACACAAAAAATACTATTTAAATACACAGATGTTCAATAATGCGGCCCAAACACAATCAACAGTAAAAAGATTTCTTATTGTCATGGACTGTAAACATCCAATTCAAAATGGTGGAAGACCTATGAAGTACCCTTTGGTTTGGGACAGTCCTAACAATTAATAGACATATAGTTGTAACCATGACTCTGACGAACTCTCAAGCACTTTAACAGTATATGATAGTCAGTAACAACATATACTTGTATTGTAAATAACTGTTCCCGCTTGTGACAGTACTTTTTTGCAATTCTTGAATAATGTCATCATTGTAATGGACTGTCCCTGATTGTGACTGTATTTATTTTGCCAATCATGGCCTTTCATTCACTGTTAAAGGTATTGATAGACGTTTGTAGAGTTGACATTACTGACATGCACTGTCATAAACTGTTACAGTCGATTTTAGTTCTTTGGAGTTCTTTGTTTTATTGTTATGGAATGCCGTATAAGATGTTCATTCATATAGTTGAATACATGGGTTTGTACTATACATTGTTTTTAATTTAACACTTTACAGTATCAGTCATTAAATTTTTTAGGAAAGCGTACAATAAAGCGCTGGTTCTTGAGATCAAATTTACTGAGTACATCTTTTAGGTGAAAAAATTAAGAAATATAAAAGATCAGTGATTAAAAAAAAACATTTTCTCATTTTTTGGAAAATTTGGTATAAGTGATCATAGATTAAAAACAGGCTTACAAGTAGCCTGTTTAAGCAATGTAGTGTTACCAATAACTTGAAGAAATCTCTACAGTTTGGACCGCAATGGGATATCTCTTTCCCAGATGATAACAGATCTTTCTCTTTGCCACTGAAGTTTGTTTTTCATCTACCGGATTTGACTTTACTACCGGATTTGACATGTTCAACGAAGCGTGTGTCTTATAAGAAGCAGGAGATTCTTAATCTATCGGTGCACGTGATCTCATCCATGATTTTTCATTGGGTCCGTGTTGTTCATTTTTGTACATATGTGTGTCTTCCTTTTTCTTTTCGGTGCCGTGCTCATGATATGTCTTTGTTTCTTAGTTTTTCCGATGTTGCCATTGTCCTTGGTTTGTTCGTTCTAGATTGACGGTTCGGATCTCAATTCCTTGAGAAGTGGAAATGGGTCGTTACTAAAAATTGGCCAGGGACAAAGATTGTGTAGAATGGAGGATGAATGCCATTTCTTTTTAGACTGTAAATTCATAGTTTGGTCCTTAGCTATATTTGATAATATTGATTTTTCGGATTTCGTTTGGTTTTATGCATTTTAAACACTTTTTCCAATAATGGATTTCTTATGTTTGGGTTTTAGTGCTGCTGATTAGGACTAGTTTTCGAAAAGGCCATACAACTCATTAAAATTATTGCAGTTGAGGTTAACACATTTGTAATGGTCTCATGTTAATTTACTCCATATCCTTTCGTAAAATATGCACTTTTTGTATTATTTTTGTACAGAAATTTCAATAATTTTGGGTTATTAGATGTTGTAATCTGGATGAACTTGCATATATTTATATCAATAAACTTGATGGGGCTGTCAGAAACCACAGCTTTCCCTGCACTTTACATGTAAAACTTCTACCCTTGAAGTCCAAATTTCAGCAATCTAGAGTAATGCCTGCCCAAAACTACAATGATACACGTACTCAAAACAGTTGTTAAAGAACCTGACTGTGCATAATTTTCCATGATTTTTCAAATCAAATTATTGACAGTCAGTATAATTTTCACTTTTAAGGGGATTCAGTGATATATAGCTGTTCGGTAGTCAAAACGGTTGTTAAAGAACATGTGCATAATTTTCCATGATTTTTTAAAATCAAACTATTGACAGTCAGTATAATTTTCACTTGAAGGAATTCAAGGATATATAGCTGTTCGGTAGATTTCAGTTGAAAAGCACTGTCACATACAGGGACAGTTATTAGCAATACAGGTAGATTCTGTAATAAACAGTAACTATAACAGTGCTGGACAAATTTTCACAATCATCGGCATGTCCATTGGTAATTCAATCCATAAATGTTACAGCACTTCACAAGTCTTGCACAGGTAAGTATAGAAGTTCATTACATTGAGATAAAGATTGCCCCTTGTATAGACAATTGACAATTCATAATGATCGTTTATTTTTGATATAATACATTTTTCCTTTTTGAATTCAGACTTGAATGTATCGTGTCATAGGCACCTTTATTTTGTACTGGAGATACTTAACATGAATTTTTAATATTAACAGAAAATCAATTTATTTCTACACAAAAGACCAACAAGTTATTGCAAAATGCTCATTATCACGTGATCATATTACTTAACGTATAACTCATTGAAAATGATTAACACCAATTTTAACGATCCCACGGTTACTTTATAACCAAAGAATAAAGTATTTATGACATGTTTTAATTTCAATTTGTCTTTCAAACATGAAAAAGAAAGAAAATGGGGTAAATGTCAAGGAGACAACATCCCATATCCAGGTCCAAACGACCCAAAACAGAGCATCCAGGCTCCACCGCACGGTCCTCAACATAGTGAGGAACCTCACACCACACAGCAAGCCCCAAAAACAATCTTTTAATGACGTTCGCTGGTCATCTTCAAAATAACAAGGATATCAATTAGATGTGTTTTTTATAGAAAATTGCAACTTAAGCCAGATATTTTGATAGGCTATCGATATGTCATTTTTGAGATACGAGTGTGTCAAAAATTTGCGGGAAACTGAACTACTCTGCATTTTTCTTTGGCTTAACAATGTGACAAAATAAAGCCAATTAAATAAAATTTGGTCAGAATGCTCTCAAAGATGTAAAAAACTGAAATTAATAAGAGGGTCATCAGGCAATACATTATTAAGCTTTTAAAAAGATAAAACCGGAGAACTCCTCAAATCTGACAGAAATACATAAACATGACCATCCTTAAATAATTTTCAAATTATAAACTTTTCAAGTAGTCGAGTACAATGTTTATTCATATGATATAACAATGGGTGAATAAACGCGTGAGGCTTGTCTTTCATTCCCTGAGTAACACAGCACAAAAAACAATGGATTCTCTTGTACGAGTTTGGAAAATACCCTTGTTTCAGGATTTTAAAGTCTAGAATGAGCTACTTATCCATTGTCGACAGAAATCCAATCTCAATCAGTTTAGATTTATACAAACTTAACACTGAGTTCGTTGCTCTTTCTGCGCATGAAATTAACATTAATTGACTTTATTTATTCTACTTAAGCATATCTGCCATAATATTCTTTTTATAGACAAGTGAAGAAGTTGCACTATTTCTCGTAAGAATCGTTGTTTTATTTGGGTACCCAAAAATATTTTACGAAAGGATATGGAGTAAATAAACATGAGACCATAACACATATGTCAACTCCAACTGCTACCGGTTTAACCCTACCGCTGGCTTTTTCTAGTGTCAGTTCCAACTCCGGCTGCCTCGAGTTCTTATCTTTGTTTGCATTAAAAATTTTGTCTTTTGTCTTATTTGTGTTTTTCATGAGTTTTCCCTGTAAATTGTAGCATGTAATTGTAATTTTCAGTCATTGTAGATGTTTCCTGTTATCCCACTTTCTTCATTTATTAAGATGGTACATGTATTTGCAAGGTTAATTGTTGTCTTCATTCATGTTCTTTAATATTGAGCTATAAATATTGCTATTTGTGATGACGATGTGTCCTTTTATCAAGTTCTTTCCCATCACAGTGTTTATTATTAATAATGAATAATGATATATATATCAGTTCTAAAAGATAAAATAAGGTAGGGAATGCAAAAATAATCATTATCATTTGCAGAGGTATTTTCACTTATTCTTTAAACTTTGTGATAGGAAAAACTGAAAAACCGTAGAAGATAGCTCACTGTGAGTGAAAAATTACGTTGGCAACATTCAATATAAGTAAGGGAGTCTTATAAAAGCATTGACATTAAAATTATCAATATATATATTTAATGAAATGATATTGAGTAAATGTATATATTTGAATGAAGCCTGTTTAAGGCAACTAAAAAGTTTTCATAAATTTCTTTGTATATCTTCTTGGCTTTTAGACAAAAAAATTCTAATGTTACATTTAAGTAAAATCCAAAGAAATCCATTTTTGTCAAATTTTCACTGTCTTCTCTCTCTGTTAATAGCAAACGGATATATATATTTCTTTTTATTATTTCTTTAGGTCTACAATGCTTGATCAATTCAAATAGGTTCCAAGAAACCTTTGATATAAACAACATCAGTAGTGAGCCTCCTTCAAAAAACAACGGCAGTAGAATACCGAAGGAACAAAGGGGAGATATTCACATAAATCGAAGTCCAAAGACAGGGCAAAAACGAGAACACAGAAAACAATGACGTTAGACACAAAAACAATGACGCCAGACAGACACAAAGCACAGAACCAGAAACCACAACATTCAGAACAAAGGCACTCACAGTGTGAACTCCAGTGAAACTGAGAGTGACATCAGGTGCTCCGGAAGGGTAAGCATGTAAACGTATGAAGTTATCAACATACCTCCGTATTGCATGTTCCTATTATTGACCTCTTATATTATCAATGAAATTGAGTAAATGCGCATGAGACAAAGTCTTTTCTAATACATGGTAAAATAAAGCAATGGAAAGACACTTTTATTGTTGTTCTTCAGCTTGAAGTCACTGTGAGGCCTTCAACAAAGAGAAATGCTCATAAATCATAATAGTAAGTTCAAGACCGGCCATTTATATATCATTCAAATCATTTGAGTTGCCTGTGTGGTCAAGTAATTAAGGTAAAATGTAGTTAGTTTGCCACTCCATTTGCTGTAGCTTATCAATTTTGCATCGTGACTTCAAGCTTCCATTTGTTAATCCGCCAAAAGATGCTCTTGATTTGCAACTTTACGTGAAAAGGTTTGTCAGGTTTTTCTCAAATACTCTGAAATTGGCATTAAATCCCAGTCAGAAAAAAAAAAATTACAATTTTTTGGATGTTGTATAAATTACCTATTATGTTGTACCTGAAAACAAACAATATTAATGCCTCAGTCTTTTTAAGGGTTAAAATGTTGATAAGAACAGTACATTTGTTTAAAATGCAGGGTAAAATTTGCATGTCAGATAAGTCTGAATACTGCGTTGGTATAAAACTATGATTGTACATGACTGTTTTAATGAAAAAAAAATCGGATGCATAAAGTATTTTAAATAACTTAACATTTTTATTACTCCTAAATAATAAAAATAAATATGAAATATGTAATAGAATGCAGAAATCAAAAATAGAATATAAAGTTCAGTCAATTTTTTAATATCATCAACAGAAAAAATGGTATTCGATTATAAGGGAGAGCTACTTGATAAAGCATATCTTGAACACTGAACATAACCCGCATCATAAAAGTAAACTTGTTCATGAAACGTATCCCTTCATCTTGATAGAAACTCAATTATTTTATTACCTTCGTCACAGAGGATAACACTCGTTTTAGGTGAAAGGTAGATGATTATAGTTTTTTTAGGAAGTGCACATGGCATCTTATTATTGTAAATTATTGCCTCTGTACAAAAAGGATACTGCGTACTTAAGTTCAACAGCATCTTATATATGTAATTATTTGTTGGTTTTTTATTATTTTTCTCGTGAGATATGTCTAGTACATTCATGCCAAAACATAGTTGTGGTGTTGTGCACTCGGCTGTTGAACCATTACTTAAACTAACATGGCATTGAAAAACTAAAAACGTGTCAGATTAATCTTTTATCACATAAGTAAAACGTATATACAACGTAAACATTGCATAAAATATACACGTCCCGTCCCGGACAAAGGATGCAAACGATGCTAAAACATGCCTAACATTTACCGCTACCAGAAACTATATAATAATCAAATATGGAAATATATTGCAAATGGTATGAGTTCCTATTTATTTCACTGGCTAATACGCTCACGTGATTTTAAGAATATTCAGTATATTTCAGCGTTGTTTCTAATTTTAGGTATATTGACACTATGTTTCTATTTTTAGTTTAATTGACGCTACCTATCTGGTTGGACTTTCAGGCTATAGTTTATGAAAACATATTTTAAAAATATTGGAAAACGCTTTACACATTAATTGGGGATATTGAAATGTTTTTACAGAGCAGCCAGTGAAATCAATGAAAGTTATATTTAGCGGTTGTCACATGTTTTTATTGCACTTTTCACTTAACCACATCAATATAAAAAGGCTTTCCGATATTTGGATGATATTTTAACTTTGAATAATGACGACTTCAATACGTATTACAAGGACATCTACCCTAAAGAATTTACTTTGAATAAAGCCAATTCTAATAATCATCATTGTCCGTTCTTAGACATCAATTTTGATATAACGAATGGTAAATTAGACACTAAAATTTATGATAAAAGGGACAATTTTTCTTTTCCCATAGTTAATTATCCATTTCTGGACGGTGATGTTCCATTAGCGCCATCATATGGTGTTTACATATCTCAACTTGTTCGATTTGCTCGAGTATGTAATAAAGTTTGCGATTTTAATGAACGGAATCTTTTCATAACTGAAAAACTATTACATCAAGGTTTTCGTTATCATAAACTAGTTAAAACCTTTACTAAATTTTATCATCGATATAAAGACTTAGTTCGTAAATACAATGCAACCTGTAAACATCTTATCAAGGCTGGCATTTCACACCCCTTATTTTATGGTAATGTTTTACATAAAAGTAAAAAAATACTTACACTCGCCTAACAAACTTATAAAACCATTAAATCGTCTAATTCAAAAGGGTTATAATTACGGTATTGTCGTCAAGTCATTACGTATGGCCTTCTTTGGTATTAACATTGATTTTTTGATAGGGTCTTTGCATTTTAACTAAACACATTCTAAATTTCTAAAATCAGTATTGCATGGACACGGGTTATGTATTCAGGTATATACATGAAATCATTATGCTAAACTCCTCACAGGAAGGGATCTTGATGGAAGCTGTATACTGAGGGTACATAACTTAATTTGTCAGTTTGTAATGGGTCTGGAGATGGCATATCAGTTAACTGCTAGTAGTCTCTTGTGATTTCATGTTTATGTCCGTATATTTAGTTCTTTCAGTTTCATTTTTCACAGTTGACTCAGTCCTGTTGCCAACTGAATTTTACTGTTGTTACGATCGTTTTTTTATTTATCACATTGGCTATAGGGGGAAGGTTTGGGCCCAATAAAACTAGTTTAACCCCGCCGCAGCAGGTTTGCGCCTGTCCTAAGTCAGGAAATTTATTAAGCCTTTGTGTGTCTTGTCTGTTTTCTAGTTAGTTCACTTTATGTCTATCGGAGTCTGGGAAGATGCTTATTTCGCTGAACTTGATTACTCTTTTTTTGGGGGGCCAACTCCGACCTACCGTTGGATGGGGGGGGGTTTCCTCACCGTTCATTGAAGATCTTATGGTGGCTTTGAGTTGTTATTGCTCCCCTTAGGGTCGTTGTCTCTTTGACACATTCCCCGTTTCCTTCTTTTTCTTATTGCTTGTATGTGTTTTTATTCGCAAATATAAGTGAAATGTCGGCATTTATTTGTCTTATGAGCACTCATGTAACCCATTCTAGATGATGGCAGATCCACATCCGCAATATAGGTTCTATTTCTAATTAAATTCGGGTGTATTAACAAAATTTTCCTCCACAAAAGTGTAATGAGATAACATAAAACTACATATGTAATATAAAATTGATAGAACTTTTACTCTGTCAATATGCTAAATATGGACCTGTTTGGAATATATTGACCTCGCACTTCGTCCTTGGTCAACGTAAACCTAACAGGTCCATATACATGGAAAACATATTGACTTCGTTAAAAGTCAATAATTGATAAATAACAGTTTTCTTTGTTCCATTCATTTTCTTTTACACATCAGTACAGTTTTCTTCAACGGGGTATAATAGTTCCACGCCCGCCAATATATGCCACCATCAGTTCGGGCTGTGAACGAACTTCCATATTTTCCATTTAAGTTAGCTGGACCACATGATTGATACCACCATCCGCCGTACTTGTCATCTTTAGCACAGTGTTTTTTAGAAGTTACATCGTTGTCAACATCAATGGCACTAAACTGCATACCATTATGTTTATACATAGAATTTCCTAAAATAATTTATCACAATCACAAGTAAAATATGTACGTTTGTTTAGAAGCTACTGAGGTCTATGCGACGTAAAAGCATGATTTGTAAAAAAAAAAAAAAAAACTCACATAATAATAAACAACAGTAAATATTTATTAACTTGAGAAATTAGGAGGGTTATCCAAAATCTGGTTGATCAGCATATTAAGGACTTCGCATAATAAGGACTTCTAAATTTCCTACTTTAGGTATCCAAACTTAACCAAACCCCTTTGGGTATGACATGTTTTCAGCTTAACAGATTCAAAATATATAGTAATTCATACAAAGGGTATCTGTATTTGATTTAAAGGGTTTTTAACTTAGACATGTACCACCTGAAAGTGAAAGTTAAGTATACACCGTGTTATTTTTTTAATTCAATGATAATCATGAGTAAACATTGCCCAAAACCTTGCCCAAAAGTAAATGCTCTGCACACTTCATCTAAGTGTGCAATAAAAACCCATTTTGGCTATTTGATTCTTGGAAATCGTATTAAAATAGCAACATCTTTTCCTACTGTAGTCTGACTCTTTTTATTAGCCTTTTTGTTATCGTTTCGTATACCTTATATATAGTTTTTAATTTTATTCGAAAACATTGGAACAAGTTTAAAAAAGAAAAAGAAAGAACAAAAAAAATATAGGCCTTAAAACGCTTAAGAGAGCAAGAAATCGGTTAAGCTATTTAGATGCTGAAAATGAACGATGGAAAAGTCAACCAGATATGTTATATTACAGTAGGATATTTTTAAAAAACAGTAATGATAATAATAATAACAAGTTATAACTGTGTTCGCAAGCGAAACACAAAAGTCTCCCAAACGAACTCCCATATCGGACTTCAAGGCATTACGAGACTCCTTCAAGAAAAAAATTTGGGCAGGGATTCCCCTAATAACCTTTGTAATAAATATCTCAAAATTCCTCCTTTTTTGTCAGGAAACCTGATTTTCCAAAAAAATATGTTTCTGGTTTTGTTTCCATGGCAACAAAGTGCTCTTTTGTCCATTACATCCAATTTCAGACCCTTTCCAAAAAAAATTTGGGCAGGGGTTCCCCTTATAGGCTATGTAATATATATTTCTCAAAATTCCTTATTTTTTATCAGAAAACTGAATTTTTCAACAAAAAATCTGCTTCTGGTTTTCTACCCATGGCAACCAAGTGCTCTTTTGTCCATTGCAACCAATTTGAGACCTTTTCCAAAAGAAAAATGGGCAGGGGTTCCCCTTATAATCTATTTAATACATAATTCTCAAAATTCCCTTTTTTTAATCAGAAAACTCAATTTTTCAACAAAAATATGTTTCTGGTTTTTTTTCCATGGCAACAAAGAGCTCTTTTGTCCATTACATCCAATTTCAGACCCTTTCCAAAAACAATTTGGGCAGGGGTTCCCCTTATAAGCTATGTAATGTATATATCTCAAAATTCCTTATTTTTTATCAGAAAACTAAATTTTTCAACGAAAAATATGTTTCTGGTTTTCTTTCCATGGCAACCAAGTGCTCTTTTGTCCATTGCAACCAATTTGAGACCTTTTCCAAAAGAAAAATGGGCAGGGGTTCCCCTTATAAGCTATGTTAGATATATTTCTCAAAATTCCTTATTTTCTATCAGAAAACTCAATTTTTTCAACCAAAAATATGCTTCTGGTTTTGTTTCCATGGCAACCAAGTGCTCTTTTGTCCATTGAAGCCAATTTCAGACCCTTTCCAAAAAAAAAAAAAAATTGGCCAGGGGTTCTCCTTATAATCTTACTAATACATATTGCTGTAATTAAAATACTTTTATCAACAGAAACTACTATTTTCCCAAAATTTCAATTTTTTGGTATGGTTTCCATGGCAACGGTAGTTATTTTGAAATTTCCAATGCTGTGGAACCCTTCCTTACACGACCCTCAACTTTCCCATCAAGTTGTTTCTAGTTTTTGAGAAACAGTGAAAAATATGATGAAAATCGTTCAAAATTTCATTTTCCCATATGGTTACTATAGGACTACCCCACCCCTTTTTAATATCCCAAAAGTACCCTTAATGGACCCCCCTTTAGAAAATTTGATGATTGCAAATCTAGATACTTAGGGCTAATATGCTACCAAGTATGAAACTTCTGATTCCAATCGTTTCTGAGATCTGCTGCGGACAAGTTCATTAGGATGAGAATAAAGAAAGATGGAAGAATAATAATAATAATAAGAAACGCAACAAAAACAATAAGTCTCCCAACTTCGTTTGGGAGACTTAAATAACTAAAAAAAAATAATAAAAGAACATTCTTATTTCATTTGTACTGCTCTCAAAACGATTACCGCTACGACATAAAAAGGAAAGCCAAAATCATCTAAGAACAGAGCTATGCTTGAGGGAGATACTATTAAAATTTTAGAAAAAAATTAAAAATTTTGATATTGCAAGTTTTGAAATAAAATCGGTTTTAAGTCCAGCACTGAAGTACTGGCTTCTGTGTTGGTGAATACCCTCGAGTACTTACAGTCAACCAGTATTGGCATCGGCCCAGTTGAAATACAACACATGTATGTAACAGAGTACCGATGTTTCTGTGAATTTAATTATGCAAATATTCAACTTCAGATCAAATCAAAACATTTGGAATTCTATTGACAGAAATATGTGCAAAAGCTGATAAAGAACAAATTACCAATACGACCTAAAAGGAAAAGCCAAAATCATCTAAGAACAGAGCTATGCATGATGAAGATACTCTTAAGGTTTTAGGAAAATTTTTAAAATAAGTTTTCAAATATAATCGGTTTTAAGTCCAGCACTAAAGTACAGGCTTCTGTGTTGATAAATACCCTCGGGGACGAACAGTCCACCAGCATTGGCATCGGCCTAGTTGTAATACAATACATGTATGTAACAAGGTAACGAAGTTTCTGTGAATTTGATTATGCGCATTTCGACAACTAATGTCTCTGTACTGCAGATCAAATCAAAACATTTTGAACTCCTTTAACCAAAATATGTGTAAAGGCTGAAATGTTTAAAACAATTAAATTTATTTTAAAATGGTTTGGGTTTTGATAGGGTCATTGACGTCATTTTGCAGTTTTAAAGAGTTGAATATAGGAAGGGCTCTGTAAAGATATTTCACAGGCAATGTTTAATGTAAAAATCGCTGACAATGAAAACTCAATCAAAAGCTTTTTAATTTGTTTTCATTACTTATATATTTATATTTTTTTCTACTTTTTTCTTCAAGTAGAGTGGCACTGATGATTTGAGATTTTGACCTTTCTTGTTCGTGTTCTATAACTGTCTTGCGATACAAGCTCATACATGTACCAAACGAAATAAAAACAGTGAGATTTGTTTGAAGTGAAACATGCAATTTGAATCTTACCAGAGGTACCGGTAAAGTTGTTCACTGTTTATCGGTATGCATCTGTTTCATTTAATACGGCAAATATATCGTATAAAGCTACAGCGACTGGAAGAATTAAAGTCTTCCATATAAACTCGTAGCTTATATTCACCTTGAGCTGTCAGTCTGTGTATGTTTTCGTTACCTAAAGTTTCAGTAAATGATTTCCCTACACACAATCCTATATCACTTATTCAAGATATGCATTATGTTGTGATTCCTCTACACTCGGATACAACAATTTGATGAGAATAGATGCGTTTCCAGTTTGTGATTTTTCCCGTAAAATTTTGACGTCACAATATAGATTTTTCAACGTCACAATGTTTAGTGACGCAATTAGCGCCAATTGACCCCAGTTCAACCGGAGCAATTCATTCATAAACAAAAATAGGAAAGTGGTCCATTGTTAAGTTTTTCTCAACGACACGATGTTATCGGGCTTTACGACGAATTAAGCTAATTTATATAAAATGCAACCATTGAAGCATGACTTTGAACATCCATGCATTCAGAAATAAAATTACCAAGGAATAGGATAAGAAAACAACGATCATTTACAAAAGAGAAACATATATACATGTGGAAACATACCTCATATTGATTGATAATAAAGAGTGACCAAACTAGCAATGAAAAAGCGAGATTTTAATTTTGCTGTAAAGTGGGTTCCATTTGCGAGCAATTAATTTGTGCCATATTTGCGACAATAAGAAATCATAACTTTTTGAAAATGTTTATAATTGTGCTTAAATAATGGATTCTTGTTAGGCGATCCAATACAAAGTCAAAAATGCTATGTTGCAGGAATTGTCTTGTTACATTACTAAGAAAGCACTCTTTGAGGGAACAATAATTTTTACAATGAAGAAAAAAAAAAA
>MJUU01064980.1:13418-42694 GCA_002080025.1 Modiolus philippinarum
TATATATATATATATATATATATATATATGAAGTACCCCCTTACATCGGGGGCACCAACTGCAAGGGTAGAAGCAGTGTTAAACTTTAAATTCCGTTTCATAGCAAACTCGCATGACAAATCTAAAAGTTTTTGTAGGAGTTCAGGGGAATTTGCTATAAGAACAACATCATCAGCAAATAGGAGACAGTTTATCAGGTTGGACACAATCTCAACACCTATACCGCTGGCTTCTACCATACTGATAATGTCGTTCATGAGGATAGAAAAAAAAACGTAGGAGATAAGACGCACCCCTGCTTCACTCCGTAGTACTATTCTAACCAATCCGACTCATAATCACCGAAAAAAGCTTTATTACCTGCGTTTTTATAAATGTAACCAATTAACCGCCAGCATTTTCCTTGGATGTCGTGCTTCTACAGAGATCTTTGCGGAAGGCCCCTTGACTCTCTCTAAGAATGTTATGTTTTTCGATATGTGACGTAATGACGGTCTCTAGTGACTTTGAGAACGTTTTATATACATTTGAGGATAAGGTAACACCACGGTAATGGTCTAAATCATCTTTGGAACCTGATGTATGTATCAGTTCGATAAAACCTTTTTGCCATTCACGTGAAATGCACTCTAAATTGGAAATTAAAGTAAAAATATCACTTAGAGATTAAAACACCTGATTAAGTTGCTGTGATGGCTAAATGTTATTGGATGAAATTGACCATAGAGCATCTCCAAATGACATTTAAATTGACAGCACTTTACTACATAGGTCTGATTTTTCGTTTTTTTTTTTTGTTTTGTTTTTTGTTTTTGTTGAAAACACACAAATAGACGTATAACATACTGCAATAGAGAAACTAACTATGCAACAAAAATTGACATCTCTTTCTATAAAACTTTGCGACATGAATAAATGTTACCGCCCCCCCCCCCTAAAAAAAGAAGAAAACATTAACTATTACACACAAGCATTTACAGATTCTTTACAATGACTTAAATTAATTGGATTATGAAATAAACAAATGATCACATTTCAAGTGTTGTGACCTTTTGGCTTACAAAAATATATACATATTTTTTTTTTACAATTCCACCACAAAGTTGTGTTTTCAAGTCGAACAAAAAAGCAAATTGTCTCCCATATATCAACCTTAACAACCGCTTTTCTAAAATGTATCTAAAAATGGCATATGTTTCGGTATTTTTAGGCAGTTCCTGACTTTATATCTGAAAGGCCGCTTGAGTGAATATATGCGACATTTCGCTTGAAGCTTATTTGAATTTTTCTCATCGACTAGATTCCGTATCAACTTATACCAATTTAAATATTATTTTGTAATGAAAATTTTTCTATCTGGCGTCTACTAAAATTTTCAACAACACATGAAAAAAAAAAACAATTATCTTATGTGAGAGTTCTCGCTATTTCCTAGTTTAATCAAATTTTAAAAACGTGCAAAAACCTCAGGTTTTGGTCAGTTTAAGAAGGTGTTCCTAATCTAAAGGGTGGATGTTTTTTTTTAAACCTTCCAACATACAATACATAATAAAAGTATACATAAACACAAAAGTGTTAAAATCTTTTATCATCTTTAAAGGTAATTTTGTAAAAGAAATGAGGAAAAAAGCAAGAAAGAGAGGATAGAGGGAGGTGATTTTCAAGGAAAGGGAGGAAAGAAAAATTTTGTCCCGTTCAAATAGTACTGACATTAATAATTATATTTTGAAATTTTCATTTTTGTTTTTTTCAATAAGGTCTACTTTCATGCTATTAATAGATAATATCTTTTTCTATTCTATACATATATTTTAATTTCTCTGTTAATGCTTGTATGGATAACCTCTTAAAACTTCTTGTATTATAAATACATTGTTTAATATTCAACATTTTAATATTTTACGGTACCCACATGTGACGCTAAAGATAAAATGAAGTTTCACGAAAGGTATACTACTTTGAAACACGTGAACAGCATAACGAAATTTACTATTTATTATGCAACATTGGTATTTTTGCATTTTACTTCATTTACAAGAAACCAATTACCAACTTCACTGAAAAAAATCTAAATACATTCCCAATTAAAAAAAAGTCAGTTGGTTGTAAAGTCAATTATCTGGTAAATTATTGCATGTTGAAATGCTTAGTTAATATCAACTTAATGTATGGAACAGTTTTTTTTCAAAAATAACAATTCACAATATTCTCATATGGTTTTATATTAAATAATGTTCTCGGGTGGTAGCCATTTTGGATTTGTGATTGGTACAGATAATGCAAAATTTAGTAGATGACCATCATTTTACCATGTCTATGTATTTTTACTTGATATATGAAAGGATTTTCAAGAATTAGCAATGTACAATATTTTCCCATAAGGTCCAAAGTTAAAATTAGATCTGCAGTGGCGGCCATCTTGGATTTATCATGTGTACTAAAATCCCTACATTTGTTTACTGACCGTAATGTAACCATGCCTTTTTTTTATTTGTTATTGTTTCAAACAAAAGAAATTTGGTGGATGACCCTAGTAAATACAAGCTTGATATATGAAATGGTTTTCAAGAATTATCCATTTATAGCATTTCCCCAAGGGTCTTATATTAAACTAAGATAATCAGTGGTGGCAATCTTTGATTTATGATCGGTACTAAAATCTTACATTTGTTAAATGACCATTATGCTACCATGCCTAGCTAATATCCACTTTATTAATGAAACAGTTTCAATAAGTAACAATTTACAACATATGCCAAAAGGTCATATGTTTAACTATGTTCCCTGGTGGCGGCCATCTTGGATGAGATTCGAACCCGTTGAACATATGTAGAAATTGTAATTCCTGATCAGCTTAACACTGGTATTCAAACTTGACCTACATCTTAAATCATTTTTGAAATACTTAGTATAAGGCAGAATGTATAAAATTACGAAAATTTGACAAATAAAGGGCAAACTTTGTCACAGTTGTCTTTAGAGGTCCCTTTGAAAAATATGTCTGGCACGTGGCAAGTCCGCATTATATCCAAAATGGGCACTAGAGGGGAACATAGTTTAAATTGGACCCTATGGAAAAGCATTCAAAGATATTCTCCTCTGATTTGATCCAAACTCTGAAACTATTAAGCCAGTTGGAACCAAACATGGTCACAATAATCCTTAGTTGTTTTAAAAAATGACCAGCAAGTTTTCATCTCATCCAAAATGATTGCCATCATGGAAGCAATTGACCTGAAGGTCTATAAACATACTTATATAAATTGTGAGTCTTCCGTGGAATACTTGTGTCGCTTGCTGTTGTCGGAAACACAAATTTCTAAGTAGTTAAACAGGATGTAGACATCTGACAGACCTGAATTTGATAAGTGTAATATGGAAGAGCTTGAGAACTTAAAACCGTTCTCTACGCACCATTTTTCAATTCTGTTTAAACAGAGCTGCAACTGTCTTTCTATGTTATTCATGTGTTTATCACTATAACATATAAGGAAGTCATCTACATGCAGTGACCCATCAATGTTAGTTTTCAAAACCTGAGCTAAACTATTGATTTTAATACTAAACAATGTAACAGAGAGGATGCTTCCTTGCGGAACACCCATCTCCTGTTCAAAAGCATCAGACAGCGTAGAATTGACTCTGACATTAAATTATCGGTCTTTAAGAAAGTTTTCAACAAAAATTGGCAAACTTCCTCTCAACCCCATATCAAAAAGATCTTTTGAAATACCATATTTCCATGTAGTGTCATGTGCTTTTTCAATATCGAAAAAGACAGACACAACATGTTCTTTTTTCAGAAGGCGTTTCTAATAAATGTCTCAAAACGTAAAAGATGGTCTATAGTACCGCGTCCTTGTCTAAATCCGTTTTGTATATTAGACAGTAGACCACTTACTTCAAGAAACCAAACAAGCCGATCGTTTATCATGCGTTCCATGATCTTACAAACGCAACTAGTCATTGCCAAAGGACGGTAATTCGATGGTTATGAATGATCTTTACCTGGTTTTGGAATAGAGACTATTGTTGCCTGTTTCCAAATGGATTGTAAGTTTCCTGTTTCCCAAATATTGTTCATAACATTTAAGAGGATATCAAGAACTGAGTCAGGTAGATGTTTGAGAAGTTGATAATTGATATCATCAGGGCCGCATGCAGAGTCATGTACCTTATCCAACGATTTTCTCAATTCATCTACCGAAAAGGGTCTATTATAGTCTTCCGAATCCTGAGTTTTGAAGTTAAGTTTTTTTTTCTTTGTTGTTTAATTCGTTGAAATGTGGAGCCTAAATTTTTAGATGAAGAATGTTTGGCAAATGTTTTTCCTATTTTATTAGCTATTTCCTTTTCAGAGGTTTAAAAATCTTGGCCGTTTTTAAGATGATGGACAGTAACTTTCTTATTTTTGCCTTTTATTTTTTTAATCATATTCCAAACTCTATTGATAGGGGTATGGTAATTTAGTTTCGAAACAAGATTTCGACAAGAAGTGCGCCTTCTTTGTTTCAATGTTCTGTGAGTATAACAGTGGTTTGTACCGGTCTGTTATATATATATATGCTTGGGGAAACTAGCTCAATTATGAAATGAATAAAACACGGAATAAAGCTCCAAATTATAATAAGGAAACATCCAACAAAAATAATAATATCAACAATACACACGGAACAATCCGCAAAAACATGTAAAATAATATATAAATTTGGAAATACGGCTTTCCATAATAAAAGTTCTTGTATACAGAAAACGTACGACGTCCGTACAGTTTCGATGTTGGAATCCAACTGTCCGAAAACATATTAACAAATAACTGAATGACATAATATTACATAATAAGACCGGCGAAAACATGTGAAAATTAACAATTAATATATGTATCGGATCATTCAGAGAAAAGAACAGACAAACAAATTGTGAGAGAGATCAATTAAATGCTTAGCGTTAAGTGTCTTAGATTAAAGTCCTTGAGTCAACGCAAGAAATAGAAATTAAAATACAAGAAAATTAAATGTCAAGAATAAAAATACCGAAAATGAAAATTAATCAAATTTAACCACTGTCACATGAGCCTTAGCTTTAAAGACACGAAAATTACTAAGGTTATTTGTTGTGGGGTGTTTGTTTAACCTTCGTTCCGCCTTCTTACGATTTTTAAGAGCATCATCGCAACCATCATCGAACCATGGTTTGCTTGGGTGTTTTGGTTTAGTCTAGGTCTTTGGAATTGTTCTATCAGTTATGGAAAGTATTTTCCTTGAACAGTAGAATAGGATCATCAACATCTTCAAACAAGTCTGAATGGAATTCTTCTGTACACAGTTTCTCGTAAAGAGACAAATCAGCTTTGTCAAACTTGAATCTCTGTGGATTTGTAGTAACAGAGGAAGAAAGATGTTCAAGAATAATAAGAAAGTGACCACTACTACACAAGTCATCATGTACTTTCCATGAGAAATCTAAGAGAAGAGATGGATCAGTAATAGTTAAATCTATAGCTGTGTAAGCCCCATTTCCGGGATGTAAGTACGTGTTTGAACCATCGTTGAAAATACATAAACCTTCTTGTGACATTAAGTCTTCAATTTTCTTACCTTTATCATTTAATGTAGAACTACCCTATAATGGGTTATGTCCGTTGAAATCGCCCATTAGAATAAATGGGGAAGGTAATTGGTCTGCTAACGTCTTGAGTTAATTGAGACTAGGATTAGTAATTAGGTGGAATATAAATAGAACATAATGTTTTATCTAAAGATATTCTTACAGCAACAGGCCGAAGATCAGTTTAAGATCAACAGTGCTGTGAACAACATTACTGTTGACAAGGATAGTTGAGCCGCCAGCAGCTCGCTAATCCTCTGCCGCATAAGTACTGTATAACGAAAAGTTCTTTATCTTAATATTATAGCTTTTCTTTAAATGCGTTTCCTGAAGACAAAATGCCACAGGAGAAAACAATTGAACAAGAAGAGTAATCTCAATTAAATTTATCTTCAGACCTCGACAATTCCATTGAATTATGGAAGCCATCTTCAACGCGGTGGTCTTATAGGTGACCAATCCCTTCGGGATCTATTTCCCTGTTCACTTGCGTTGCAATGTATTGACCCTCCCAAACCGCTAGCTGATGGGGATCTACTGTTAGATCCTTTCTCACAGGACAAAAGGTGTTGGAAGTTAAAAATCCATTTCATCCTGGTCGTCAATGCCGGTAAGTCGCTGAAACGGTTGTGTACCGAGACATCATCGCGCTCAGCCTTTTTCATCCTATTTGATGTTAATTTTGGATCTACTTTTTTCTCTATAAACTTTTTTTTCTGCCTTTAGACTGGCTTAGTTCAGGTTCTGCAGCTTGAGTATTTTGTTTGCTGGTTTGATATTTTTGTACAAGGAGGAGCATGAACCTCATCTTGCACTTGATTGATAACTGTTGTTTGACTTGATATGGAAGACTTCTGTGGAGGTTGAACAGGTTTATTAGTAGGGTTTGAATGAGTAAGTGGATAAGGCATGTTAGAAGTTATTGGCCAAGTAATAGTGTTTGTGTTGAAACTGTACAACATTGTTTTACTATAGCTGCGTACGACAGTTTATCAGTCATGGAACCATGAGAGATAGAAAAAAATCCTTCTTGCCTCCTGGTAACTGCAGTGTTTTTCTGTTTTAATACGCTGAATTTCCTTTTGTTGTATATAAAAAGGACAGTTTTTGGAGGATGTCATGTGTTCTCCACTGCTATTAAAGCACTTTGCAGTGTTATCACAGTTTTGAACATCATTGCCTTCCTGTCCACATTTACAACAGCGTCGCTTTCCTCTACACGAATTGCTTCCATGACCAAACTTTTTGCATTTGAATCAACGCACAGGTGATGGAATTAACGTATCAGCCTTGATTAAAAAAGGACCAATATGAATTGATTTGGAGCAGAGGGTTTGGAAAACTTTAACAGATATGTTTTTAAATTTATAGTTTTATTATCAACCTTTTTGGTGAATCTTTTTACATCTATAACACCCTGCGGATGAAGTTCTTTGCAAATTTCATTTACTGGTAGGTCAGAAAGGTCCCCATCCCTGTCTCTAATGATTCCCTGTCTGTAATTTAAATTGGAATTCGGAGCAGATAATATTGATATTTTGCAAACCTTGGTAAGTTTCAGAAGATTTTTAGATTGTTGCTGCCTGTCACATTCTATTACAATTGATCCGTTTCTTTAGTTACATTTTTGAAATCTCCGGCACAGCCTTTGATGGTTTTGTCAAGAACAAACGGTGAAATTTAGGTTAAAGGTTTTAATTATTTCACAAAAGGATATGGAGTAAATGAACATGAGACCATAACACATATGTTTACTCAAACTGCAATAATTTTAATGAGCTGTATGGCCATTTCGGAAATTAATTCCTCATCAGCAGCACTAGAACCCAAACAAAGGAAATCCATAATTTCCAAAAAGTGTTTAAAATGCACAAAACCAAACGAAATCCGAATAATCAGTAATATAGAATATAGCTAGGGACAAAACTACGATGGAGGGAGTTAATCCTTAGGTTTTAGAATTTACATAAATTTAGATCATAGTAATTGAACAAAGTGTACACATGAGATACTATCTCATGTACAAGTACACCATATCTAAGAAAAATAAAGAGCATACATCTCTACCACGGGGAATTGTTTTACCAACTCCACACTGCAATAAAAGACAAACTCCTGTATTAAATATTTCACAAAAGGATATGGAGTAAATGAACATGAGACCATTACACATATGTTTACTCCAACTGCAATAATTTTAATGAGCTGTATGGCCATTTCGGAAATTAAGTCTGACGTACTTTGAAGAACTATAAATCGTAACCAGAAAGAATTGTTAATTTTTGATGGACGTGGGTCTTCATCACTTGTGTCTAAATCTCTTTTACTACTCCCCCTCCCTAGTTGTGTGCTCGTGTCTCCATGACGTTATTGAAAAATTCACTGCCTTGCTCCCCATCCGCCGCGACAAGGGCGATGCTTAAACACGGTGGATATCCAAGGCAAGTGGACTGGAAATGAATCAAGGTCCACCATGATGCAATTTGCCAGATCGACCAAACCTAAATGCCAGTCAAAAAGCGTAAGCCGAAAGCATCAGGGATACAAGGACAGTATACTCGTACAGAGTATCTCTTTAGGGAGACCAGCATCGTGTCAGGGGTTACCCAGCGATACAACTCTCCGGAATAACATCTACACGATGGCCCATGAGCCACCGCCTTCTTTAGATATTTTGTATAAGACAAACTTTAAAAGGTCAGTTTTTATGTACGACAATTGACAAATATTGAATCTAAAGGGCTTGGCATGACCAGCCGATTGATCGAACCGGGTCCATTCGACCGCCCGTCTAGATGGAGTAAGGGCCAAAGTAGTGTGTTTCAACTACCAGGATCCCGTCCTCCACCGACACGGGTCGTCAACACACGGCAAACGTTAGAAGACTCTCACTTCAAGCTCGTAGGTGTGCGCTTCGGACCCATTCTACACCGGGACCCGAACGGGGCCTCTGTTAGGAAGACTCATACTCCAAGCTCAGAGGATGCTGCGGGCCTATTCTTCAGTCGGGACCGCGCACGGCGGGGTCTGAATTTGATATACGCAATATGGCTCCAAATACTTAAGTCACATACAAAATTTCAAGTGGCTGTGATTTGTAGTTGCTGAGAATAGTGTTACGAAAAGGTGGGACGGACAACGACTAAAGTGATCCCTATATGTCGCCACATACTACGTGTGCAGGCGACACAAAAAGAAGCCCTTTATTATCGAGATTATTTTGACTGTATGCTTCAGCCATGGCCCTGGTGAGCGATACAGGCTCTTGGGAGCCTATTGTTACCTTTTAAAATAGTTGATATAAACGCAGGAATAAAAGGATTATAAATATCAAAATACTTTGCAGCATATTTTACTGCTGCCGTGGTATTTTACATCTTCGCTAGCCAAGGGTTATGATCCGCCTCTATCCTCTTCCCCCTTGGTAGATCGAGCTCAATTTCTGAAGCCTCAAATCCACGGATTTGATGGTTGCAGCTGAACTTGGCTGCTTCCATTCAGAATAGTTAAAATCATATTTTTAATATAAAGTGTAACAATAAAATTGAAATAGAGTGTGCATTGATTTTTTAATTTTACAAAGTTCCAAGGATTTGTAATGTTTCTTTTTTTTAGGATTTATTTTCCTTGAATTCAATATATCTTTTCTTATTTTGACATTATTAGATATCATAAATGATCTTTAAATTTGACAAAAATCATACTAAAAATCTTACTTCAAAGGGAGATCATTTTAGACTTGTGTCTCCAAAAATGTGGCTAGATTTGTCATGGGTGAATAGCAAAGGAGTGGATCGTAACCCTTGGCTAGTGAAGATGGGTATTATAATATAGCATTAAATTTGTACTAAAAGATATGGTCATTGGTCATAATCAACAATGAAGGATATGGATTAAATGCACATGAGACAAAGTCTCTTCTAAAACATGATTATGTCAAGCAATAGAACAATGCTTTTATTGTTCTTCATCTTGAAGTCACCATGAGGCCATCAACAATGAGCTATGCTCATACAAAAGAGTAAATTCAAGACGGCCCCTAGCACCGATTTGAGCGGAATTCATTGCTAAATGTCGATCAACACCACATCCATGTATCTCTCCTTTGTTCATGGATATGGGTAAATCATTTTTCTATGGTATATATATTTGACAAACCAATCTTTAAAAAAAAAGAAAAAAAAAAAAAAACAAGAGGCTCTAAAGAGTATGGCTCACCTAGACCCTGCCTTACATAGACAGTATTTGTTAACAGATCTAAATTAAACCATGGTTCCATTTTAACAAGTGGTCTCAGCGGAGAAGACCTTTGCAAATGTTTCAGTTGGGTCCAAGTTTGGTTCCTTTTTCTGCAGGGTACCATCCAAGGACTATTGTGGTTCCAGTTGGTTAAGCTGTTGAAGTGAAAAATATCTTTGAAAGTGTTTACCCAAAGGGTCTAATGTTTAATTATGTTAAAATAAATTGCTGGCATCCATCTTGGATATAGCGCCTGACCTGAAAACAACTTTTTCTGGGTACAATCTAAGGACTATTGTGGACAAGTGTGATTAAAATTGGATCAGTAGTTTCAGAGGAGAAAATCTATGAATGTGTTTTTCCGATAGGGTCCAATATTAAAACAATGGTTCCCGCTGGCTGCATCTTGGATATACGCGGACCTTGTGGGGGACCACTAAGGACTATTGCAGCCAAGTTCGGTTCCAGTTGGCTCAGCAGTTTCAGAGGAGACGATCGTTGAATGTGTTTTCCTATAGGACACAACGTTAAAACAATGTTTCCTGCTGGCGGCCATCTCAGATATAGCGCGGACCTCAAAAACACCTTTTTTGTATGGGACCACCTAAGGACTATTATGGCCAAGTTTGGTTCCAACCAGTTCAGCAGTTTCAGATGAGAAGATCTTTGAATGTGTTTTGCAATACGGTCCAATGTTAAAACAATGTTTCCCGATGGCGGCCATTTTGGATATAGCGCAGGCCGGAACAACACCTTTTTGTGGGGGAACACCTAGGATCTATTTTGGTCAAGTTTGGTTCAAATTTGCTCAGCAGTTTCAAAAGAGAAGATCTTTGAATGTGCTTTCCTATAGGGTCCAATGTTAACACAATGTTTTCTACTAGCGGCAATCTTGGATGAAGCGCGGACCTTGTGGGGGACCACTAAGGACTATTGCAGCCAAGTTTGGTTCCAGTTGGCTAAGCAGTTTCAGAGAAGATCGTTGAGTTTACTTCCTCGTAATGTAAAACTATGTTAAACTTTAATGACGATATGGTTATTTTTTATGTTTGTGAATTTTGTCCTTATGTACAATTCTTATATGTACGCTTTTGAATGACTTTGGTCTACATGTAGGTGAAACACTACATTATCATGATTATTGATTGTCTTGTGTAGGGCGGACATGGTTATTTAGCAGGTGGTTAATCATCCAATAGAAACCAAGTTTACATCCGCATAACCGCACAATATAAGTTATCATGCATTGAGCCAACTAATATGATTATTTAGATAGTGTCGGAAAATCGTTGAACGGAAAGCAGCCTTCAGGCTGCGCCGTTCAACCATTTTCGACACTATCTACATAATCATATTAGTTGGTTCAATGCATGATAACATTTTTGTGTGGTTATGCAAACCTTAGTAAGAAAACGATAATTACAAAATGACCTACATTTAACTACACGATTATTCACATAAACGCTATGTCGACTGACCGCGTAAACTGGACGATACACAACCGAATGATGTATTGATTTTTCATGTTGTATAAAGTTTAAATGGCGTTTTCGTAATATATGGAGCAAAAACCTTCGAGAATGAATGCAAATAAAATATTTCATATAATTTACATGTTATTCCAAGTATAGATGTATTTCACATTTTAATTTTTTAATGTAATTAGTTTTACATTACGTGGAAGTAAACTATGTTAAACTTTAATTTCGATATGTTTATTTATCCATGCTTACTGCATGTTTGTGAAATTTGTCCTTATGTACAATTCTTATATGTACGCCTTTGAATAACTTTGGTCTAGGTGAAACACTACATTATCATGATTATTAATTGTCTTGTTGTGTAGGGCGGACATGGTTGTTTCGCAGGTGGTTAATCAGCCAATAGAATCCAAGTTTACATCCGCATAACCGCACAAATATACTTTACCCGATCTGTGGGAAACTGATGAATCATATCATGTTCGATCATATGCAATTTTTAGCTCACCTGACCCGAAGGGTCACGTGAGCTATTGCCATCACTTGGCGTCCGTCGTCTGTCGTCCGTCCGTCGTCCGTCCGTCGTAAACTTTTTCAAAAATCTTCTCCTCTGAAACCGCTGAACCAATTTTAACCAAACTTGGCCTGAATCATAACCAGGGTATCCTCTTTCAAAATTATATCCGATGAGTTCGAGGACCAAACAACATGGCTGCCGTTACTAAAAATAGCACATAGGGGTAAACTGCTGTTTTTGGCAAATAACTCGAAAACCGTTACAGATATCAAAAATCTGACGGTGTTAAAGTGATCAGCATGGCAAGATCTACCCGCCCTGCAATTTTGAAGAAAATCTGATTACCAGTTTTGGAGTTATTGCCCTTTTTCCGGAAATTTTTCAAAATTTTAATATATTTTATTTTTTATCAAAGAAACTATAGCAGTTAGAGGTCAACTGAAAATTGCAAAAATGTTCAGCATATCAAGATCTACCCACCCTGAAATTTTGGAGAAATTCCAAAAAGCCTTGTAGGAGTTATTGCCCTTTTTTCATCGAATTTTAAAAATTTTCATATTTTTCGTCTTTTATTTCCAAAACTATGGAAGATGAAGGTTAAGTCTAAATTGATAAAATGTTTGCCATGCTGTGGTGACTTCAAAAGTGGTGTTGAAGATTGATCGTTGACCGCCATTTTCGAAATGGCTGCCAAAAAAAAGGCGGGAAAATTCAACATCGTTCAATTTCAATAAAATTTGGTTTCCAAATAGATATTGATGTTGCGACTTCAAAACCAGTGTTGAAAATTGTTTGTTGACCGCCATTTTCAAAATGGCCGCCAAGAAAGGCGGGAAAAATCAATGTTGTCCGATTTCAATGAAATTTGGTTTCCAAATAGGTATTGATGTCGCAACTTCAAAACCGATGTAAGAAATTGTTCGTTGAATGCAATTTTCAAAATGGCCGCCAAAAAAGACGGTTTCCAAATAGATATTGATGTTGTGACTTCTGAACTGATGTTGAAAATTGTCATTGCCCGCCATTTACAAAATGATGTTTTGACTTCAAAACTGGTGTCCTTAGCAAGAATGTTCTTTGTCAAAAAAGCTAAACAAAGAAATATAATAAACATGATCAGACTTTTAAATACAGTTCAAGATATTGGTGGTGTTCCAGCTACCAAAGTTTGAGAGACTAAGTTCAACTGTATAACTTACAATGTAAGTTTGATTGTCGTATTGTGCTTCATAGTTTTCTTCACAATATAAGAAATATGTTTTAACTCGATTATAAAGGGGAACCCCTGCCAAAATTTTTTAATGGTAAGGGGAACTTGGAATGTGTTGATTTCAGCAATATGCATTATCTGAATTATAAGGGGAACCCCTGCCCAAATTTTTTTTGAATGATGGTCTGAAATTGGTTGTAATGGAAGTGGGGCTTTAAATTACTGTGGAAACTGCTGAATCTACTTGCCCAATTGGAACCATACTTTGTGTCAACTGTCCATAGTCGGTACCTATCGAAGAATGTGTCTGGTAAGTCTGCATGTATTTCAAGATGGCCGCCAGCGGGGGACATAGTTTAACATTGGACCCTATGGAAAAAACACATTCAAAGACATTCTTCTCTGAAACTACTTGGTCAGGTGGAATCAAACTTGGTCACAATAGGCCTTTAATGGTCTTCTTAAAAAATTATGACTGACAAGTCATAACCTCATCCAAGATGGCCGCCAGCGGGGACCATTGTTTAACATTGGACCCTATGGGAAAACATGTTCAAAGATTTTCTCCTTTGAAACTTCTAGAAAATGAGACACTTTAACATTGGGTCAATTTGGGCTGCAGTTTATGCCAGTCATGGACCAGGTGAGCTATACAGGCTCTTGAGAGCCTCTAGTATTGATATATTAAAGCTGTATTTATCTTGTTATTATTCCTCGTGCACATCGTAAGTATATTTACAAAATTATTTCCCGTTCGTCGAACAGTTAAGGTCACTTTTTATTCACCTTGCATCGTATGCCAACACCCCTTTTAGGAACCTCATTTTGTTGTACTTGAAACCCTTTTTATTCTATCAGATTGAAAATATTTGGTCATGGGACTCTGTTACCAAGGTTTTCAGCATCATAAAGTTCAAAAGTTAATCAAAGCTCCGATGGAGCTGAAAATCTACACGTGGTAAAACTTCGTAGTCATCCAAAGAACTGCTGCATAGAAAATAACTAATTAATATACTTTACTGGCCTTAGAAACTGATTTGATTGATTGATTAGTTAGAATTTAACGTCCAGTGAGCAATATTTCAGCTATATCAGGACGAGAACTAGTTAATAAATTAAAAAGATTGTAAGTTAAAGAAGAAAGAAATAAAGGTGGAAGGGACAACGAGTTTTGATTGCCACTGGAAAAGGGGAGAAATGGGTAGGGGCAGGAAGTTTAGCCTTCTATACGACAACCAGAGCGTCTGCTCTCTTTAGAGAAATATAGAAGGGGTCTTTATACTGCATGGAGCGTGGCATTTCTCCACACAGTTTGGCTACAATAGTTCGTGGTCAGGCTTTCCGTATTATGACCTGACTACCCCGCATAGACAGGGCATTCCCCTATCCACTATCCGGGGACGCACCCGGTAGCTCTGTAGCCGGAGCCCTTGTAAACCGATTAGGTGCCGGGAGAACTGATTTGATCAAGGGGAACAGAAAGTACAATTTATCAAAAGCGAATAAAAAATCACAGGCAATTCCTTAATCACGTGAGTATGATCGAAATGGGTGTCCAGTTCCACTCATGTGCTAAATAGCCAATCGAGGTAAACAAATACATTAGCCGATTTGAGAAATAACTAAATACCGAAGGTACTGTGAATTTAATTTCTGCATATGCGCATTTCGACAACTTATGTCTCTTTAGTGCAGATAAAATCTAAACGTTTGGAAGACCATAAACTCAAAGATGATTTAAAACTGATAGAGAACTGATTCAATAAACACGAACAGAAAGAACAATTTATATATTAAGTTATTCCGTAATACGTGAAAATAATCGGACGGTGTGATTTCGTATGCATGTCGAATCCATTGCTATAAATCGGCAATACACATGACACAGGCAAACAAATGTTATTTTAAGTTTTTTTTAAAAGGTGTTACAATAACATGGCGTCCGTCGTTATACGCACATACAGACTAGCACTGCCAGGTCTCTTATTTAAGGAAATATAGGATATATCACAGTTGAAATATATTAAGAGTTGTAAATTTTTTTTTAAAGTGTAATAGAAAAAAATCAAAATTTCATGTACGTTCTGATTTAAAAAAAGAAAAGTTTTTGCAGCACTTGATACAATGCTTTGCACATTGTTGTTTTGAAGACTAAAACAAATCACACATTTTTTACAGCGTCGGCTACCTTTTTTAAAGATATCCTTGTTAACCTTTCTTTACAATAAACGTTAGAGATGAATGTAGAAGGATTTTGAATGAAACATTAATAGCAAACTGCAGAGAATTTTATTTTTGTCACTCAACCAGGAATCCAGAGAATGATGCATATCCATTTCCATACAAAACCTGCCCCGTTCTATCTGCCATATGTCTGACGTAGATAAGATCTGCTTTCTTTGCTTTAATGAGTACATTCATAGTTCCGGATCCTGAATTGCTATTTCCAAAATTCCGTCCAATCGCATTAGAATTCAACATTATCTCTGTGTGTACTTGGCTTGAACCATCAGAAAACATGGTAGTTGATACATGATAAATTCCGTCCACTGGAACAGTAAAGACACCAGACACCCCGCTGTAGGCTCCACCAATGTTTGTTATCACTTTGTCAAATTCAACAGTTTGTTCCTGGCCAAGTGATTTGTGTGCAGACAAGGTGGCATAAAAGGCCACATGATGTCTCAATAAATTAACTGAAATTAAAACATAAAAACTGCGTAAGTTTACTTCTTGTTATTTTGACAAAACTAAGTTGTAAAGAGTTAAGTGTGACAGAAAGAATATTATGAAAGTGTTAGTATAATAGCTGCAGCAATGGTCGGAAAGATAATTTGAAAAATCTTTCAATGTGACAATTGCCCATGAATTTGCATTCATCTAACCATATGAAGACAAATACAGATCTTGGACATTTTACAATTTGAAAAGTTGGTACGCATCATATCGTAATAAATGACCCCCTTTATGTAAGACATGTGTTCTTCTCTTGTAAAAAGGACATGTTGCATTTGAAAATAACATTTAACAGTCATTGGTTAAATCTGACTTGAGACTTGAGTTGAATACTTTATTTTCTCAGAAATATCCTTATTCCACAACCTGAAATAACCTATATGCCCAACTAGAATAGATTTCTGTTGCACCTGTTTACTAATAAATCACATGCACTATATATTCTTGGTTAATATGTCATATAATAAGAAATTATATGTCAAAGATATTTTGATACTTTGAGAATTAGTATCTTTGCATCCCTCGGCTAATACCGTCAAAACTGAATATTATGAAAATGTAAAGTCATGGTCTGAACTTTCAATAACTTGAATTTTGTTAGCTATTTATTGCTTTATAGCAGTGTTTACTGTTTTTTTTTGTAGTGACTAGAATTCAATTAATTATGGAAAATAAAATTTCCAGTCATTCTGGTATGTTTATATCTGGTTTCGGCCATTTTTCAGAAAAAAAAATTCAATAGCACCAGTGTTTCAGCTCCAGTGTGATAATGTAAAGCTTTTGAGTTCAAATTTGGCTTAAAAATATCAATTTGGAGCAAACTTTGATGGTTTTGTACCAAAATAAACAAGAAATAGACAAATTCTAAATTTTGTGATTTTTCACTTATAATAAAGGTATAATACCACCATTTTGCCCTATTTTTCTTTGTTAAATTGGCCTTTTTCTGAGAACCATAGCACATTTACTGTCGTTTCAAATAAAGCAAAACTTCTTGCCCAATTAATTAGATATATAATAAGCCTCCACAAAAAAATTTGAGGACAACTTTAATCTAATATAAGAAAATGCACTATAACGGAAGTATACAACCAGCAGAAATCAACTCTCACTTTAACTAGCAACTTGTGAAATTTTCACCAAAACAAACTTATTACAACTGATAGGAATTAAATAGAGATTTTTTTGGGGTACGTAAGATGGTCATCTTTCAAACTGTATGCAGGTTAATGACATTGGATACAGAACTATTTCAAACATCCATACTACATTGATAAAGTACAATTTTAACACACAACCCCGGCAGAAGAATTTCCTTTTGGTGGTATGATACCTGTCTATATATATATTGTACCTCTCTCCCACTCTGTAACCATTGCATCAATGGTTTGTGAGAATATAGATATGTTTACATATGTTTATATTCTTATGTTATGCTTATTCAAAGGTACAAATGTATATTAAATTTTTATGCATAGGGATATTAAATTCCATTTTGATAATCAATATAATTTTCAGTTTTCTTTATTCGAAGATTTCTGATGTCAAATATAGTCAATGTATTTAAATATTTATTTAATGTCGATAGAAAGAAACATTAATTCAGCAAAACTGATGAATATTTCAAACCATAATATAAAAAGTATGCTATCCTAAGACATGTCTTACGTAAGACATTACTATTTACAGTTTCATGATACACTATAAGATATACAGTAATATTATTAATTTGATATCGTTTGAGGAATTTGATTAGTGGAGAAATGATCACATGACTCACTATATTTTTAGAGATTGACTGGAAAACAGTATATCAAAAAGTTATATCGCATGTTACTAAAAATAGTACGACATATCGCATGTTCATATGAATGTTTATATAAGGAACATTAAAATCTTATTTAATTTATTTGCATTTAAATGAATTTTCAAAGAGTCAATTTTATATTATACCCACTATAACTATATTATAGTACTTTGAATTTTAAATATATAATTTTTTTTTAAATATTTCGATTATACTAGTATTTTACATTTAAATATTTAGATAACGGATAACAATGACCTATTTAGTGTTTCTGTAAATTAATAATATAGCAATTAGAGTCTGTGTATGAGGTTGATACGATGTTATATCGACCTGGAAAAGCATATCGACCTCGGATTTCATCCTAGGTCGATATGCTTTTCCCAGGTCGATATAACATCGTATCGACCTCATACACAGACTATATTTGTATGATAACATATGAACAATGAAAGGATATGGGAGTAAATGCACATGAGACAAAGTCTTTACAAACACATGGTAAAACCAATCAATAGAACAACGCTTTCGTTGTTGTTCATCATCTTGAAGTCACCATGAGACCTTCAACAATTACATTTTCACATATCTCATAGTAAGACGGTCCTTAGCACTGGTTTGAGCGGAATTTATTGCTAAATGTCGAGCAAGGCCACGTCCATTTATCTTCCCTTTCGTTCATGGATGTTGAATATGTCCTTATCATGGTCTCAAGACAGTACTTAATCCCCAAAATATTCACTTATAGATTATATTTTCCTTTAAATGAAGTTGTTTTATATATTGTAGGATCAAAACAATTTATAATTAGTGTCTTAAGATATCAAATGCATTTGTACTCGACACGAAACAGATTCAAATACTCGCCAAAGGCTCGGACGCCTTGTACAAATACAGTTGATATTGAACGAAACTAACTATATATTGTCTATATATATAAATACTATATATATGTCGAACATAATAATGTACCAATCGAAATTAAGTTACGGTACAATCTACAATTTTAACCCCGACAAAGTGCATAGAAGACACAAAGCAAAGCATGCATTCATTCAGTTTTCATTGCCTGTTTTTGTTTTGATTTTGTTTTATTTTTGTTTTATTATATGTTTCATTCGACACTTTTTGCTGCATTTTTTTTTCTGTATTTGGATTTCCTCTACACCAATTTTTACCAGTAAGGATCGATGTCTGTGATAGTTTCAAATACAATGAAAGAGTGAAATAATATGACAGAGAAGCCTATAAAGTTTCAAATTAAAATGCAAATGCAGTACAACATAGACATACCTTCGGTTTGTAATGTCGCAATGATTCCGCTCATGTTCTGGAATACGCTATTAAATTCATTGCGTAATTTGGTTTCAAGAGCTTGTAATTTGGATTCCATGTAAGTATTTTCGTCAACTAATATACGTTTGAAGTCGTCGGAATTTCCAGGGTAAGAGAACAATACCAACAGCAAAGTGATCCGGTACATTAAAGACATTGTCAATTTCGCCATAACACTAGACTGTATATACCAACTACCAGCTATTTGAAATTAGATAACAAAAACAGGGCATATGAAAGTAGACCACCTGAGAGCATTATAATACAATAGATAAAAACTGAAAATATTTCTCTTTTAGTATGGAACATATACTAGTTCGATTGATCTAAAGCATTTTAACCATATCAATGACATGTTGCAATAAAAAGCTATAAAGCTATAAAGAAAAGACAACAGGAAACATATATCTGTTAAGTTGTTCAACAAGATATATGTAAGTCACAGCTCAGTAGTAACACCTGCTCTCAATTTGCAGCAACTAAAAGCCTAAACATGTTTCAAAATTCACCCAATAATACGGAATGACCATTCAATGCATCTGACAATATGTATCATTTACCATTGCATCGAAACTTTGAAAAGTTACTCTTTAATGTAAGATGTTTTAAAATTCAAAAATTAACTTACGATGATATAGGAAGTAATACAACAGCAAGTCTAAAAATCAGAGCACTAAAAGCCATACTATTAACCTTTCAATCTTAATATTTATGTATATATGAACTGGGATGTAATTACCTCTGGATAATAAAGAAAGGGGAGGTTTGGGTATCCATAAACCGGTTTAACACTACCGCTAGCTTTTGCTAGTGTCGGTATCAAGTCCGGCTATCCCGAGTTCCTATCGTTGTCTACGTATGTCTTTTTTTATTTTGAGTGTTTTTCCTGTGCAGTTTCCTAGTAGATTGTGGCATGTGATTGTAATGTCCGTTCATTGTAAGTGTTTCCTGTTATCTTTGCTATATTAATTACTATGAGGTATGTTCAAAACTCATTGTTGAATGCCTCGTGGTGATTTCAAGACAGAACAAAAATAAAAAGTATTTGTAGAGACTTTGTCTCATGTGCATTTTCCCAATATCTGTTCATTATTGATACACTTTACAACTGACTTAATTGTATGCAGTTTATTGCATTCTTTGTTGTGGTTGTGGTGTGGTGTTTTATAAAACGGTATACAGCGCCCACATAATGAACAAAAGCTAATCGATGCCTTGTACATGTTTGAATCAAAAGAAATTTCATTAAACGTTACAATTTGGCGTCTTACATTTAAAAGGAGGTCTGGTTTGAAGTTTGAAAAGTCAGCTGCAGTATAGATCACATAAACATTAATAACACATTAAACACAAAACTAAATCAAAAGCCAGAAACATGGCAAAACGTGTATAACAGACATAAAACGCATGAGGCATCCACATAATACGAGAATAAAAACACATCATTTAAAATTACAGCATTTACACAGTGTGAACTCCCATACAAACCGAGAGTGACATTAGGGTTGTACAGCAAGCATGTTCTACTCCGTATACGGCAAACGTCACACTATCAGCGAGTAGATCCAGTGTTAATTCAGATCCATGAAAATGTGAAATCTAGCTGAAAATGACCATTTTAATTTGGGACACGACATGTATATTATTATGACGTCCATAGAATTTCTTAAGGAAAGAAAGTAACAAAGGTTGAACGTATTTTTCCTAAAAACATCCAAGTTTTAGAATAACAATAAACAAACTTTACCAACGTCTTACTAAACTGTTTATAGTGCAGTGACTGGGTTTTAAAAAGACGCTTATTTTAGGAGTTTAATGGACCAGCATACCTCATGGCTAAAAATGACATTTTTCGAAAGACAATAGTCTAAAGTATATTTTTTGCCCTATCGTAAAAAAATCCTACGGTGCAGTTTTCCGGAAATTCACTGAAAACGAGATATTTTGATTTTTGCCAAATTTTGACGGAATATTAACAAAGTCTGCTCACTTAGATACGTTTCAATGATTGTTAATAAAATAAATATATTGGAAAACGAAACATGTCTATTTTAGCCATGATATCACAAAAGAAAAACATATTTGAAAACCTAGAACTTGAGGAAGTTTTTGTTTTAAGGGGGGTGTCCCCTAGACTATGAGTTTACCTGCTGTCGAAGGTTATGGAATAAGTTTTTCAGCAAATTTTCATTGGTTTTAGTATCAGTTCAATAGATTTATCAATTATCCAAACGTTTTCATTGGTCAAATATAAATCTATTGCATTTTCCCTATTTTGGGGGTATTCAACCAGAAAAACTGCCACTTTCGGTCACGTGACAGATGATTCAATATGGTTGCTACAAATACAGATTTCTTGCGTTAAATTTTAACAAATTGGGAAAGAAAATGCATCAGAAACTTTCGCATTGTTGCAGTTATCATTCAGATGACAGAAAAATGAAAAATGAAAAATAAAACTGTTACAAGAAATAGAACAAAAACATGTTCAGTACAAGATAAAACACTGATTGATGTTCATATCAAATAAAACTGAAATTGGAAATTAACTTCCGTAAATGGAAGTTTTCCGTTTAAGACAGCTCAAAGAAGACAGGGTCGCGTGAAGCTGTCTTACACGGGTAATAGGCCATATCCGAGTTCTTGTATTTAGATTGACCAGTTGTTGTTTGTCCGCCCTACGTCACAAACATGTCCGCCCCATGTGACCAGTTTAATGACGTTTAAGGCTTTATGACGTGACGTTTTCTATACTATGACGTGTTGAAAAAAGGCCCGGTAAATCCTGATACTACAGCTCGGATATGGTCCTATCCAACGTTGCGATTTGTTCGACGTCACAATTGTTACCACAATAAACTCCATGGATAATTTGACGTCACAATTGAGAACTCCACCAGAAATGGCAAGATTTACTTTCTTTCGGGTTGGATGTTGTATTTTACCGAAGAAATAGGTTTCTTATATTCGACAAAAATTAAAGATTGGGATACCTCCCACTCATGTGAGAAATTCTAAGTCTTTTACCCTTTTTCACCCGGAAAAAGACGGAATTTCTCAAACTCGTGGAAGATATCCCTAATCTTGAACATGCATAGGTCTCGTATAAGAACTTATTCTGCTTCTTCTTCGTTTTTCGTATTACTTTAATTTCTATACCCTGCTTGAAAAGTGGGGGGGGGGTATAAAGTGATGATGTTGTCCGTCTGTTCGTCCGTCCGTTACACCTGAAGGTACCCATCTCTTATCCTCTACTCCTCATGAACTCCTGAATAGATTTTCATGAAACTTTAACACAGTGTTTTTGACATAATGTAAATTTGCACCTCTTATTTCAGAATTTGATTTGATTCGTTTTTGGGTTTCCAACCGCAACACATGGACTTGGCCATTATATTACAAGTGGTTATCCATCTCTTATCCGCTATTCCTCCTGAACCACTGAATAGATTTTCATGAAACTTTAACACAGTATTAGTGACATAATTTAGACGTGCACCTACCTCCTATTTCAGAATTTGATTTGATTGATTTTTGGGTTTTACCATAGCAAAACATAGACTTGGCCATTACATTACAAGTGGGTACCCATCTCTTATCCGTAACTCCTCCTGAACCACTGAATAGATTTTCATGAAACTATTATACAGTCTTTGTAACATAATGTAGATGTGCACCTCCTATTTCAGAATTTGATTTTATTGATTTTGAATTGATGGAATCAAATGGGGCGGGGGTATTTATTAGTGAGCTTTGCTCGCAGTTTTTCTAGCTTGTTTCTGTGTTTTCGTTCGCAAATACACATGTATATTAATTATACCCAGACCACATGTATCCAAACACGACTCTATGGTTTCTAGGGAAGAAGATTCCTACCGTCGGGTTCCTTAAGATAAGGAAAAACATTTTTTTAATTTCATTTTTTTCCAAGTATTTTCTTACACCAGCTTGTCCGTGATTTCATCCTTCTTCATAAAAATCCGATCGTTTCAATAAGCAGCTGTCGTAACCTCTAGAAACATGCCGTATATGCATTGATAGTTGTATACTTTTTTATCTCGAAGCCATGAAATGGCTGGAGAGATATTGATATGGCAAGAAAAAATCACTCGCCCCACATGAGGCTTCAAGCCTATTAACAGCTCTAAAAGATGATCTTCGTGCTTCCAATAAAATATAGTGCGCAAGTTCCTTTCAAAATCGGATACATTTAGTATTTAAGTTATATTTCTTCATTTTCTTGAGTTGAATACAGTATTGTTTTATTTAACTGAAAACAATATGCATGTTAATCAAATTACTCGTTTTTTTACTCGTTGCTTATAGAAAATGAATGGCTGTCTTTATATCTGATGGGAAAACACGCCCATTGACCTTTATAAGATGTTTTTATTGGTTTAAAATGAAACGTACGATAAACACGTCAGATGTGTATTCACACAGCTGAAGCGATCTATATTTAAAGTTTACATAAGTACACGTGTCCAGAAGCGCGATTAATTTAGTATTATAACATTGAGTTTATAACATTACGTTTATAAATTTTCAAAGTCAGTAAATAAATGTATTTATTGTTTTGAGTATCAATTAGTACCTAATAGATTCAGGGATTGGTGTTCTATAATTATGATTTAAATTATTTATTTAGGTCAGACATGTCCCCATTCATAGTTACAGAAAAATCAATAACAAGTCGTTGTAGTGTGTATTCTTAAAATAGTGTAGTAAATGTTTCGTCGCATTCAAAATTTGTTCGTTCGAATTTTCGCACAAATTAATTATCAAGCGCAATTTGGCCAGTTACAGCGATTTTAAAGACTGAAAACTTCTTAAAAGGCTCTTCGCTTCGCGGTCGCCTTTTAAGAAGTTTTTACGCCTTTAAAATCGCAATAAGTGGCCAAATGCGCTTGATAATATATAATAGCAATGAAATCAACATGCGAAATCACACAATCCGATTATTTTCACGTATAACGGACTATAACTTAATACATGCAGACGTATGCAGTAGTTCTTTGGGTGACTACGAAGTTTTGCCACATGTAGAATTTCAGGGCTTCGAGATTCAGCTCCATCGGAGCTTTGATCTTGTAGTTGCCATTCTCTTTTGTTCCTTAGACATTATGAATCTCACACAATTTTTATTGCCAGAAATTCTCTACTCTTTGTCATAAATGTATGGACTCATAAAATATTAGCTTTCAATGACATATTCAATCCAAAAAAGTTGTGAATCTCTTGCCATTGATACTACAAATTCGAATTATGAATCATTGGCGAATCCAATGGGGACCCCTCTTTTGTGGACAATCGTGTATTTTTTTTAATGAATATCCTGATGTTTTATTAAGAAATACCCCAAAATTTTCGCGCCTCGCTCTGCTCTTCGCAATTTCCTTTCACTTCTAAATTGGGACCCCCCTTTTAAGTTCCCTGGATCCGCGCCTGTATTACCCTCATTTTTCATAGTCTAAAGAATTTCCACTATATACATGTATATATAGTCAGATCGGTGTCTTAAAATAAAATAAGAAAAAAAGTATTTGCAAGTTTCGTTGAGCTTTGAGAAGTAGATGTTGAAGCAACTATATAAAGGCCCTACAGACGGACTGGCAGACAGACACATGCACTAACAGAAGCAAAGCGATGAATATTGAGTATTTAAGTGTCAGTCCTGCAGGTACAGTCCACTTGGAACTGTTTCAAAAACTTTGCCTGATTTTACTGTCGTCAAAACTTTGCCTTTGCTCTTTGTAATAATTTTTCACGTTAGGGGGTCATAATCAAGCAGTCACAAAACAGTCTTTTAAAGAATGAATTTCCTGGAAACTATCTGAAAAATATCATTTAATGTTACATTTTAATATTAAAAGTGCTTTTAAGATATCTTATCTTTTTTGTCGGGTATTCGGGAAAATCAACACCCCAAACTTTTTTTCCAGAATCATAGAGGGAGTGAAAAGTAACAGCCGTTTTTCAATTCAAATACTTCCAATATGATGGCGCTTTTATTGTCTATTGTCATATGTCAACTGTGCAAAAGGTCAAGTTAAAATATTTTAAAATGTGGCTGCTGTTCCCGTTTTTGCAAAAGTATGGCTTTTTCTGCTGATTTTTAGTCTTGACCTTTAACCTCAATTTTCTAAATTCTGCACCACTTCTGCTTTTTACGACAAGGCAAAAAAAAACGCACAATAACTTTTTATACAATATATATAAAAATCAGCCATGAGGTATGCTGGTCCATTAAAGTTGAAAATTTTGGTTTCTAGTCACTGTACTATTAGAATTATTGATAAAAGTCGGAGATATTTTTAACAAGATTTGGGAGATAATTATAAATCAATCTTGACTGATCTAATTTGGGATATATTTTTCCAATTAGATTTGATGATGTGCCATTCTGTGATACTATCAGTTTATATGTCTATGAAGCAAAGTGAAATATTATTTAGATATATATCTGCTGATAGATATACAGCTCGAGTAGTAAGCGCATAGGCCTACTTACATAACTGTATAATGTACAGTATATTGGCAGTTACCTCTATATCTTCTAACTGAACGTACGGTGGTATGGTATGTGGTATGGTACGGTGGTATGGTTCAAACCAGGGGGCACTGCCTATATAAGTGGTACTGGGTATGTTCCGACAAACGGGGTTGCATTTTTAGCTGAATTGTCTAGAAAGGGGTACAATTTTTAAACCTTTTCTTGAAAGGGGTCTGATTTTCTTGTCTATGATGGGGTAAAGGAGAAGATCTGGTACATAAATATATCAAAAAGCATCATTTAGCAAGAATTAGTTTATAATAATTGCACTCTAACAACTTATTTGACTATTTAATATGTATATTGACTTTACATGAAGAAAAATCCTACTTTTTCTGTAAGGAGGGTTCTATACTTTTACATATTTGTCTAGAATGGGGTATAGAAATCCGTCAAAATTCGTCTAGATAGGAGTCAGGGTTTTGAACCACTGTAAGAACATCCCCGTCAAGTTTCAGACCAGGTGCCCACCCCGGGGGTACAAATACTACCATACCATGGTACGATGGTATGGTATGACGGTATGGTACCATGGTATGGTACAGATAGTCGTACCATGGTATGAATTCATGGTCTGAACCATGGTATGGTATAAATTTTATTCTTCTTCTCCTTTTGTGAAAATTAAATGAATAAATGGTATATACCGAATAAAAACAAATTTTTATATTCATAAACCCACCAAGTTAAGTATATGGGTAAACCCATATCCAGGGATACTCGATTGATCACATACCTGTAATACCTGTTCAATTTTGAAAAAGATCATATTCAAACAAACAAAAACAAAATCAAAAGATGCGTTTATGTTTATGATTTTTTTTATTTCATTTTTATAGGGTTCGTTTCTTTGGCTTCTTGTCGTAAGCTCTCAGGACCACCATAAGCCCTTTCTGTTTCTTAGCAATATGGAAAATTGGGGGGGTCAAAACTGCACATGTACTAGATAATACACAGTTAGGTTTATTTGATTTGAATTTATATATATATATCTTTATTGCAAAAGCTAAATACAAGCTATAGCAAGTGTCACAGTTATAGATAAACAGCATATATATGGACATAATAGTAAAGCAGAGGAAAAACTATTATTACTATACAGTTTAAATAATTTACTGTTCATTCAAAATAAATGTTCTTGCCTTCCAACTCTCACGAAGGTAACATATTAAATTTCTTACAATAACTGTCTTTGTAACTTGTAGAAGTGAATACAATTTATTAACATTAGGCCAAGAATAATAGTATCTTGACAAATATTTAATTCTATATTGCATGTAAGCCGGACACGCCAATACGAAATGATATTCGTTTTCAACTGTATTCATATTACAACACAAACAAACCCTATTAATTCTTGGTTGATTAATATAACGACCGGTTTCTATATTAAGCTTAAGTACACCTAATCTTAAAAGTGATAACAATTTAACATCAAAAGTATTAAATAAATAATCTTCAATCTTAAATTCAGTTTTTATGCTTTTATACAGTGATAACTTGTCTGAATTTTCAACAGAGGATCGCCAGTTCTGATAGAACTGATCTAAAAGACAACACTTTAAAACATTATAATTAATAAAAATATTATTTTGATCATCTCAAACATAGTTCAAACCAAGACTGTAAAGTAAATTACGTACATTAGTTGCCCAATTGACTTTACCATTGTACAATCAGTAAGCAGAAGTTGATACACATCATAAACAATATTTGGTTTATTCATAACAATATTAACCCAGTATTTCAATACACGCTGCTTTCTAATGATATACATTGGCAAATGACCAAGCTCACCGATTACACCACACATTGGCGTATTCCTAGGTACCATTAAAACGAATCTACAAAATTTATTATGTATAAGCTCAATATCTTTAGCATGGTGAAAACCCCAAATTTCCGAAGCGTAATTCAAAATAGAAGCAACTAAACTGTTAAACATAGAACATTGTTGATTCCTTGAAATATAAGTAGATTTTAATATACTGATGAGTGAAGCTAATGCTCTACCGCCCTGGTCGGCTAATCGTTTCTGTATCTGTTGAAATCGTCCATTGTAATGCAATAGTACACCAAGATACACATACGAATTAACAACTTTCAATTCACTATTATTATAATACCATGAATGATTTACGCTTTGCCATCCTTTTCGAAAAACAACGATTTCGGTTTTACTCTCATTTACTTTAATTCTCCGTTTGTCACAATAAATTTGAAGATTATCTAATAAAACTTGCAAAGCATCTGGATGTTTGGCGAACAGAACATTATCGTCTGCAAATAGCAACAAGTATATAAGAGATCTATTATTGAATTGAATTAAATGCCTGTCAATATCTAGAGACATACAGAGATTAGCAACTACTCGAAATCGTTAACCGATCATGCATGTAAACTCGCTTCAATGATGCAACACCATAGCCTTGGATCCTGGCCCGTTTCCTGCCGCTGCACCAGGCCTTGTGCGGTAGCCAGCTTTGGCCAGGATCCCAGGCTAGCAACACCAGAATCCGTTCGGAACTCCTCGTAATTTTAGTCAAAGTTTACCTGTACGGGCACAATGTTCCGATGGTAAAGTTATTTTTTTTAACTGATGCATCGTCCTTTAATAGTTATGCTAACCTGATATTAAAATTAATATCCATGAAAATTTATCAATATTCAATAAAAAACGTTTTGTTGACATTTCTGTACAGTTTTAATTAAAATTAGAGGTATTGGGAATTAAAAATCGACTTACCTCACGGGAAGTCTCGCACACGGTGTGTTCTCTGAACGTCAACTTTCTTAAAATCACATATTGTAACATTGTTGTTTTAGCAATTATCATGGGGTCCTTTAAAGGGGGAATTAGAAAATTATATTAATTAGGTGAAAGATTATAATTACTATGAACTATCATTGTATTATTTAAAAATTTGGATTTGTTTTTGGTTAAATTTATTTAAAAATAGTTCAAAAATATATATATATTAAAAATAAAAGTGTAAAGAATGATAAAAGAAAGAAATTTAATGAAAAATGTTTAACAAAATCTAGAAAAAAATAAATATTTGAAATTTAATATTTCATAAAATGTTTTTTTTAAATATGCTTAAGAATATTTGAATTTTTATAATCAAATTTTCATTTAACATAATTTTTGGTATAAAAAGATCTAAATAATACACTGAACCACCAATTCTGAATTAAAAGATTGAACATTTTTTAATATTTAAAAGATGTTACTGAAATATATTTGAATTCTATAAATTATATTTTTTTTGAATTTTAGTTAATGATAATTTATGCTACAAAAGGATCTGTATAACAAAATTAAAGATACTTAATTTTGAGCTTAGTAACTATTTATGAACAATTAATTAAAACTTTACATACTCACACTTAAAAATTAATACACCAGTTAGTACATTTAAGATTCCGCGTGTATCCCTGTTGTTACCAATAACAATCTGTTTTTCCGATAAGAGACTTAAACTTTAAAATATAATAAATAATCAAATAAAATACTAAATGAAATAAATATTTTTTGAAATAAATATTGTTTGGTACCCACCAACTAAATTTACCAGGGCGCAATTACCATAATACGGTAAGACGCCCACCAAATTGAATAATCGAATCGAATCGAGTTGAGCATAACATAGTTCAACTCAACATGGCAAATGCTCAGCTAGATGTCAAGTTCATAACCAACAGAAAGATCTGGCATGGTAAACTTAAGAAAAAGATTCAACACGCACACCCGAACATTTTCACCATCATCAAGACTTTCCAGGATATCC
>MJUU01064981.1:14808-38150 GCA_002080025.1 Modiolus philippinarum
CCCCCCCCCCCCCCCCACTTTCAGGTTAAATGGTCCGTCCCTAACTAATGAAGCAGACAGTAGACTCTAAAAATAAGATTCATGTCGGTTCTGCTCAATGTGACGTCTTGTTCAAATATTATACAACAACGACAGTAGAATAACTAAGGAACAAAGCACACGTAAAAGTCCATAAACAAGGCAAAAACGAGAACACTAGACGACTTTAAGGAACAACACACAAACAAAACACACGACAACCACAAATACAACACTCAATCAGTGCGAGCTATAAACATGATATATAAAAATATACATATATTTTAAAACAGTTAAAACGAAACAAAATTATTTCAAACCTGTGATTATGGTATATATATAACTTGACACTACTTAAGATGACTGCCATACCTGTATATTGGTGTCCTGTCTATTTATATGCATATTTACAGGTATATGCACCTAGTCTTGCATGCATCAATGCTGAATTGACTAAATGTATTGATTCTATTGCAGTGTGACTAAATGCATGGATTCATCTTAGTTTTAAGATTTAATCATTTTTTGTATATTGAAAAACTATATTAAATATACATACTATTGGATTTTTTTTTTTTAGTTTTGAATGTTTATTTACTAGAGTGTATTCTACAGTCTAATGATTCGACACGGTCTACTGAGATCATACTTAAATGAGAATTTTAGTAACGAACAATAGGGGAGGGAACTTAATTTCACACAAGCGGGATTCAGAACCTTTATACTATATACTGAAAAAAAACGCACTTTTATTTGAGCTTACCGAAAAATGCAAGGAGTTGTTAAATGGGTAATTTTCTACTTAGTCGTACCAATTCATAGTAACCATGCATTGAGTTTTTCAATTTTTGCTTTTTTTTTTCGTTTTGCTTGTTTGTTTTTATTTGTTTTTTTATTCTTTTTTAAATGTTTGCTTTTTTGTATGTTTGTTTCTCTTTTTATTATTATTTTCTCTCTGATTTTTTGTTTGTTTTATTTTTGTTTTTTATTTGTTTGTAGTTAATATGGGAAAAAGCCGCAGGTTTTTGAAAACATGTTTTCAAAAACCTACGGCTTTTTCCCATATTAACTACTACCTACGGGACTATAGAAAAAAAAACAAACATGTAAGATTTGTTATTCACTACAGTTGAGACGGGTAAAACGGGCTAGATTTTTAATGAGGTCTTAGTTCACTCACATTTTTTACGTTGCTTGCGGTTTAAGCATCTCATAAGTAAAACAAAAATCTTATAGGTTAAAGTAAATTAGGACTTGGTACATAACACGGGTTATACATAACACTGACGTGTATCTCTGGTTCTATACTTTTGATTCCTATATGTTTCTAGTAAGTCTGACAGTGCCCAGGTGGGCTTCTGCACCTTTGTAGAATTCCAGCCGGCAAAGTTCTTGACCACTTGTGGTTTAAATGGAAGCTTGTACCCCTGTCTTCTTCCAATTAAAGTGCCCAGGTGGATTTCTGCACCTTAAGCCCACAGCAGGGGTCCAAAGTTCGACTTTTGTAGATTTTTCCAAAAAGGGGGGGGGTGTATTTTGAGGCCTCTGTAGAACTCCTGACGGCAAAGTTTTCAACCCCGCTTGGTAAAATCAAAGCAGATGCCCTGCCCGACCTCCACCATAAGCGNCTGGGTGGGTTTCTGCACCTTGAGCCCACAGCAGGTTTCCAAAGTTGAATGTCAAAACGTCGGAAATGACCACTTTGAGACTTTCTGTAGAATTCCAGACGGCAAAGTTCTTGACCACTTGTGGTTTAAATGGAAGCTAGTACCCCTGTCTTCTTCCAACTAAAGTGCCCAGGTGGGTTTCTGCACCTTAAGCCCACAGCAGGGGTCCAAAGTTCGACTTTTGTTGATTTTTCCAAAAAGGGGGGTGTATTTTGAGGCCTCTGTAGAACTCCTGACGGCAAAGTTTTCAACGCCGCTTGGTAAAATCAAAGCAGATACCATGCCCGACCTCCACCATAAGCGCCTAGGTGGGTTTCTGCATCTTGAGCCCACAGCAGGTTTCCAAAGTTGAATGTCAAAACGTCGGAAATGACCACTTTGAGACTTTCTGTAGAATTCCAGACGGCAAAGTTCTTGACCACTTGTGGTTTAAATGGAAGCTAGTACCCCTGTCTTCTTCCAACTAAAGTGCCCAGGTGGGTTTCTGCACCTTAAGCCCACAGCAGGGGTCCAAAGTTCGACTTTTGTTGATTTTTCCAAAAAGGGGGGTGTATTTTGAGGCCTCTGTAGAACTCCTGACGACAAAGTTTTCAACCCCGCTTGGTAAAATCAAAGCAGATGCCATGCCCGACCTCCACCATAAGCGCCTGGATGGGTTTCTGCACCTTGAGCCCACAGCAGGTTTCCAAAGTTGAATGTCAAAACGTCGGAAATGACCACTTTGAGACATGCTATATATAGACTTCCTGTATTGTACTTGAATATGCATATGTATAGGCGTGGTTTTTGAATTGTCTTTGTTTATTCATGCGGCAAATTAGTCTATTAGCCACCATCGAATAATATATAACCCTTACGCATTTATATTAGTGCATTTGAGGAATATATCAGTGACAAACGTATCGAAAATGCATATTTAACTGGAAAATATGGATTAGATTTATACTGAATCTTTTATGCCGAAAATTGTGTGTTCATTTAGTCAGTCGTTTTAAATGATGCAGGAAGGCGGATTACTGTCGCATAAGTTTTATGAACTGAGCAAACATATAAGAATATTTTCAGCAGCATTGTCTGTCAACTTGAAGTAACTTTCCAATTTGAAGCTGTAAATTGAGGAAAACCATCCTCAAATGCACTAATATAAATGCGTAAGAGTTTATATTATTCGATGGTGGCTAATAGATTACTTTGCCGCTTAAATAAATAAATATATATATATATATATATATATATATATATATGGTATGTATATATGGTATGTATATATATAGTCTCTCGTCTCTTTATCAGGGACAAACGTATCGAACATATTTAAATGGAAAATATGCATTAGATTTATACGCTTATATTTATTTATACATATTTATCAATTTCGAAAGAGCCAAATGGGGGACGTACCATTCATGGCTGCAGTGAACCCCAAACACTGTCTTGCTTAAACTTTGATTCAGCAACTTTCCACTACCATTTGGTAATTTAGAAAATTTGGAAAATATGTCATCCAATATATAAACAAAGAGGTAGTTTTATTATGCTGAATTTGTAATTAAGTTATCAGTCGGAAAGAATATATATTGTGATCTATTTTTGAATTCTAAAATAAGAGATGAGAAGGTGTTAGAATATTTCCAATATATATCACAATAAATTCAATTCTCAGACAAAACGGAATAAATAAAAGGGAGATAACTTTGTTTTTTTAATCTGTTTTTTTTTCTTCTTGAAGTAAGATAAAATTTTCTATTTCAACATAGCTTAACATTCTTACATATAACTTTTTCCCTTATTTATTAATCTAATGCTATATTCGACAATTATACTTAATTTCAACTTTGTTATCTCAATAAATTATTAACAATGCCAAGTATAGATAACTTGTTCTCGTCTTGATATAGCTGAAATATTGCTGAGTAGACGTTAAACAATATTCAATCAATCAATCAATTGATTAATGCTGTTTTTTTATAAGGCGCTCATCCAGGAAATTTGAAATAGGGGGTTCCAATTTAAAAGTAAAAGGCACGAAAAATTTTCGGTTATACCTTGATAAAACATCAGAATATTCATTAAAAAATGTATGATTGTCCGAAAAGGGGGGTCCAACCCCGGAACCCCCTTTGGATCCGCCAATTAAAATTTTTACATTAAAAAAAGCAGTTACTAAGTACCACATTCTTATTGATGCACTGTATTTACGATTAGCAAATTTTCATGGTTTATAGGTCATTTTTGCTTTTGTCTGTCATTTTTAAACATTTTTAATAAATTGGTCGCTACAGATTGTTTTAGGTGAGTTAGGGCCTTATTTAATTTTTGGTTTTTAGACAAACCCAAAGATTGGTCGCTAGAAAATTGGTCGCTAGAAATTGGTCGCTCACTTGAGTCTGGTCTCTTTATCCCATATAATATCAGAAACAGTTTGTAAAAATATATGAAGCTCATCTTTTGCAATGTTCTTATTTCACAAATTAGAACCGATATTTTTAGTAGATCCACCATCAACAATGAAAGGATATTGAGTAAATGCACATGAGACAAAGTCTCTGCAAAAACATGATTTGACCATGCAATGGACCAACTCTTTCACTGTTGTTCTTCATCTTGAAGTCAAAATGAGGCCTTCAACAATTAGCTATTTAATTGTAAGTTCAAGACGACCCTTAGCACCGGTTTAAGCTAAATTCATTTCTAATTATCGAGCAACGCTTAATCCATGTACTAGTATCATGCGGGTTGTCAACAGACATAGAATTAACTAGCAAAGTGCTCTTATAACTGCTGTCACCCGTTGCCAGACAAAAAGACTCACAGAAGACAACCACAACAAACCACTAAAGGGTACTCATTGAGTCAATTGAGTTTATAACGGAACTAACAAACACCGACTATGTGATATTTTTCTCTGATAATTTCGAACAAGTACCATAAAAAGATTTGTTTAACCGTGATCAGATGACGAGACATATACTTGTGAAATAGAAAAATAATAAATAATTTATTTTGCATTGCTATCAGCACATTAATTGTGATGGTGAGAAAAAATAACGAAAATAAAATTATAACGAATGTTGGTAAAGAAAACATATATGATGAACAGAGTAACAGAATAACAACTCCTTGTGCAGAAGTCTTCTGCTTGCGGACAGTAAAATACACAACAGCATTTAATACACCGCCTAACACGGTACACAGTGCTGCTGCTCTATACATTTCGATTGGTGGATGAGGAAGCATCGCTTCTACAACACTTGTAACAAACTGGATGAAATGGGTGATGACAAACAGAGATAGCTTTTTTGCCAAACGATTTTTATTCACAGCTGAATTCTGTAGCGCATCTGTAGCTTTTCTTCTTCTCGACGTAGACAAAATACAGGCATGTTATCACGAATGAACCAATTATAATGACGGGTGCCAATCCAAAGTGCCAGGAAGAGAAACCGCTGTCATTTCTAAGATCACAACTAAAATTGAAAGAAAATAATGATCATTTTTTTAATTTTAAAAAATAACATACTTTTGATAAAAAAGTATCATAATTTTGATGGAAAAGTAACATACTTTTGATTTGATAAATGAATTACAGCAAAGCAAGTTTGCAGTTTTGGTAGCAAAGTTTGATAGGTGGTTCTGTTAAATACGCCACTTTCTGCTAATGAGATGAGGCACAATTAACACAAAAAATCGACATTTAGTTATAACATTTAATAATAAGCTTTTCCTTTTCGAACTCTTTGTTCGTTTGTATTTTGCATCGGTAAAATTCGTATTGCATAGAAATAGCTGATTGATTTTTTGTGTGTTCTATTTCGACCGGAGATAAAATATCTCCATTATGACTGAACCAAAAGATCAAAAATTGAATGAAGATGCTTTTTCTACATCACAAAAAACTTTTGAGTATTTTAGTACCCTCTATTTTAGATCATTTTCTGCATCAATGATAGGGTATATTTATGACTTCAAGATGGAGAACAACAATAAAAGCATTGTTCCATGTATTCGTAGAGACTTTGTCTCATGTGCATATACTCTATATCCTTTCATTGTTTATTCAATATCTTGGATTTCATATCCAAAGTGAGATAAGTAGAAGATCGAATGAAACAGTGAATATAAAATGTAAATTGATTGCTTAAATCTTGTGCACTAGTTATGTTTTAAAGCATAAAATCGTGGGCTGTAAAAGGCATTGTTTTAAGTTTTAGGATGATTGTATTAGTTCTTCTTCCAAATGTATTATTAAAAAAGACTTACAACTGTTGCTCATGTCCTTTTTTGTTCAAAACTGCAATCACAATCAATGAAACCAGAGGAACCCAAAAAATTATCACATGCACGATCCAGTCGAATTTGCCGATTCCAAGCTGCCGGTTATGAACGACCAAGTTGTACAAATAAACAGCCGTGATGGTTGCCAGGAGTGATTGAGATATTGAAAGCAATGTTGCTGATATTCCAATTACTGTACATAGTATACTCGTTGGCGCCATTCTTTTCCGTGCCCAGTAGATAGATAATGTTAGTATCGTCGTATGGAAAAACAAGAAGCAAAGAGCGTTGTAAAGCGTGAATCTTTCAAATAGCTTCCAGTCAAAGAAGCCATTAGTTGATACTCTGCCGATTGTGATTATTATAACAAAAAACAAAAAGATGCTTACAGCAAGTAAACAAACTAGTATGTAGCTGACCTCTACAGTAGGAGTTTCTACAATGGTTTCATTCACCACTATTATTTTGTTAATATTAATAGTACCGTTAATCATCCTGTCCAGTAGTCCCGTTTTCCAAAACCATTTCGGTCATTATAAGTCATTCCAGTAAAGTGCCGGTAAACTTTATATCAAAGTGATTCATGGACTGAGAAAATCGCTACTACTGATATGTATATGGACACAATAAGCCAGTGTGGGCATCAGGTTAATTATAACAGTTATTGGCATATACAGCTATAGTAATAATTCAATATATATATTTTCCTAACAGTTTCTTTGTGTGTGTATATTTAGACTTCTCATTCCTAAGGTCTCAAAATACCATGAAATTTGGACAACAGATATAAGAAGATGTATACAGTTGTATTGCATTCCAGATAAAACTTTGACTTGATTCACAATCAAGTAACAAAGAGCAGGAAGCAATCAGAAACGACAGATATTTCCCTCTGTCCGTTTGTTTGTTTTTGAACCAATCGTTTATAAATGGTCCCCTTCACAGAACGGTGCCCAACAAATAAATACCTCAACCAAGATAGCTGCCAGAGAGGAATAGATTTAAACTTTGGACCCGAAATATTCAAAGACATCCTTTGAAATTCCTGCACCAGTAAGCAGGAATAATCGGACATTGTAACGTAAATGCTTTCGGTTGTGATCCAAATAAAAAAGGTGTCCTCATCAACAGATGGCTGACAATTGGGACACACATGCAGTAATAACATATTGTATTAATTTGATTTAAAAGAAAATCCCTATTTTGACCATTTCCGGCTCTTGAGAGACTCTTGTTTGCTAATTTTGAAAAGCTAACACAAGGTAAAGTATTAGCTGAAAATAAGCCACCTTTATTCTTTAAATTTTTCTTTTATAGGTGATTTTATTGTATCTGGTCAGACCCTTAAGATGTCTGCAAAATATTATTCAACAATTTTTGTCCATTTTTGTACATGTATAATGTATTCAGAAAGTCAGCAAAAATAATAATCAAATAAAAAGTTCGAAAGCCATTCAAGATTTTTTTGTTTCGTAGCCCTTTGCAGTATTTTTGATTAAAAAATAATGCGGTAACTAGAGCCTCAGTAGGTTGCGCAAGAATTGGATCAAATTAAGATTTTCAAAAATTTTCAATCATGTCCTCTGCTGGCATCTAACCTGGAGTTTTTCAAAGGGACTTTTTCTATTTATCATGTCTGTATTGCTTCATCCATTGTTAAGCTACATGTATGTTCCCGGCTGATGGCCATGTTTTTATTGAATATGAACGAAAATAGTGTATTGTAACAACGGAAGTAGAACACCGAAGGAACAAATGATTGGTAACTTACAGAAATCGAAGTCCAAAGACATGGCTAAAACGAGAACATGGAAAGCAATGACGCTACAAAACGCAAAAATAAAAACACAACATTAAAAACCAGGACACTCACAGTGTGAACTCCCGTGAAACTGAGAGTGACATCAGGTGCTCCGGAAGGGTAAGCATATCCTGCTCTGATAACAGCACCCGTCGCACAGTTAGTGATTCATATATATTTTTGAAAGAACTGTTGGGTAGCTGATTGGTTAATGCATTTTTTAACCCTAAGACATAACAAATTAATATCCATGGTACGTGTTACTTCTCAAACTATCAAACAGCATCATGGTAAAATTTGAGTATTCAAAAATTAAAAAGTACCAAAGTCGGTACCACAAACACCAAAACGACCTCTCGTATATTCCTTTAAAGTTCGCTTGAATTTACCCTAATAGTTTTAGAATGGATCAAAATATGATATTTCCAGAGGGCTAAATGTTAAATCATAATCTGTGTTCGTGAACTAAACTGAGTAATCTTTGTAAAGACCCTTATTGCATTATTCCTGTGGAGTTTGGTTTAATTAAACTTTAAGGCTTTCATAGGAGTTATGGCCTTTGTTTACTTTCGGGGTATCTGTCCTGTAAGGCTATTCTTCTCACTATTTTAAATCTAACCCTAGCCCTTACCCATAACCTAACCCTAACCTTTACGAAACCAACCGAGTTAAAAACAAACAAATCACAACCCTACAGTAGTGGGACCCCTTAAGTAAACTATGGCCGGAGTTTAGAAAATTAAAGTCGCAGTGACCAGTTTTGTTTGGTTGCTGTACCATCATGCCAGATGCACTTTTATCTTGAGAATCATGATGTTTTTATTACGTTATAATTCAGGAGAATGTGAATTTTGGCATTTTAAGCCAATGTAATGCAAGTGCTTCAATTACTAAATACTGATTTGCTCTTTACCTATCATAAATAAAAAGTTTAGGGTCGAACATGTCTTTTACGCAAGTAAGTTCTGTTACCTTCAGTGGGTCTGCTTTCATTTTGTTTTTCCATCCCTTGCCCCTTAGTAAGCCACAAGGCCGAAGATTTGGACAAGTCTTCTTTCTTCTTCTCTTTCACAATTTTTGTCCATTTCATCTGTTTTTTTTTTCATTTTTATTTAATTTATTTCAAATTAAATCCTGAATAAATTGAACAACTGTGTATTTTGTACAAACAAGAAATCTATAAACAAAACACTGAGTAAACTGAACATGCACCATGTGTAAATTAAGAGCCTATATATCAATCCAAATGGGTGTAAAACCAACTTTATTCCCAAATAAATACAAGGCGTTCTACAGAACTTGTTCACTTGGCCAATGGCTGACTTAGACAGTCAAATTAATTAAATATGTATGGGTCTCATGTTCGTGTTCGATAATATTGTTAGAAATTGATATTATATGATTCAACTCTACTGTCACCTTTCTGGACCGTTGTGTCTAAATTTGAGCAATCTCAGAGAAGATCTTTGAATACTTTCCCAATGGGTCCAAGGATATCTACGTTCCACGCTGGCAGCCGAAATGGATGCAATGCAGACATGCCTGACATTTTTTTTCAAATAAGACCAACTAAGGACCATGTATTGTTCCAACTGGCCATATACTTTCAGAGGAGATCTTTGAATATGTTTTTCATTGGGTCCAATAGCGGCTAATTTGGATGAAGTGCAGACTTGCCGGATAATTCTTTATAGGGAACTCACCGAAGTTTGACCAAATTGGCTTTTGGGGCTTCACAGGAGATATTTCAACAACTCTTATAGGGTCTAATGTGAAGCTATGTTCATTGCCATCGGCCAACTTGAAAGTTTCAGACTTGACAGGCGTTTTTCAAAGACCATTTTTATTAGGTTTTAATGCTGCTGATGAGAGGTTACTCCTTGAAACACGTGTACAGCATAATGAAATTTTCTGTTTTTATGCAACTTCGGTATTTTTGTATTTTTACCGGATCTGGTTCCCAGTAACCAAATACCAGAGGACAAGATTTTCAATGTTTTCCGATAGTGTTAAATGAAAAACTTAGTAACTCACTGACAACCGTCTTAGATCAGGTGAGGACTTGCTTGACACATAGGGTCCTATGTTAAATTATGTTCCTAGCTTGCAGCCATATTGAATGTGATGCAGACTAGTGGAACATATTTTTTCAAATGGAACAATTTAAGGACCCTTTTGACCAAGTATGATTCCAATTGGCAAAGATTTTTCATAGAAGATCTCTAAAAATATTTTCGAAAAGGGTTCCAAGTTCCAAAGTTCCAAGCTGTTACCCATCTTGGATAAGGTGTGGACTTGCCGAACATATTTCTTAAAGGTCACCTTAAAGACTATTGTGACCAAGTTTGGATTCAATTGGCTTTGTTACTCCAGAGGAAAAGATCTTTGAATCTCTCCCATAGGTACAATGCTTAACTATGATACCTGCTAGTGGCCCTATCGGATGCAATGCAGACTTGCAAGACACATTTTTTTGCAAAGAGGGACCAAATAAGTACTATTGTGACCAAAAGTTGATTCTCTTGACCATGTAGTTTCAGGAGAGATCTTTGAGTCCAATTTAAATTTAAGTGCCTAACTTTGATGAGTTGCTGACGTGCTCGACACTCATTTAAAGGGAGCCACACAAGGACTATCATAACCCAGTTAGGATTCATTATCCCGTACTTTCTGAAGAAAGTTGGGGGATATTGTTTTCACCTCCGTCAGTCCGTCTGTACGATACGACGTTACGCGAACCACTCCTACATTTTTGGAATTAGGGTTTTAATTTTGTCATAGAATTGTTACACGCCCAATTAGCGTTCGGATTTTTTAAATCGATATTAATGCAAATTAGTGGCTCAGAGACTGAGCCTGTATCGCTCACCTGACAAAATGCTACTATGCATGACCAAAAATTATGTTTTATACCAATGCGGTCTAATGTATAGCAATGTCATCCATTGGCACCTAGTGGAATGAGTAATTTTTGCAAAGGACCTTCTATACATTTAGTTCAACTTGCTTTAATTGGTTGAATTTGCTTCATTGGTTTCAGAGGAGAAGATGGAGGTGTGATTTTCCGCTAGGGTTCATGTTAAACTATGTTGCATGCTTGCGGTCATATTTTTTATTGAAACGAAAACTAAATCAGCAATCTTTGTAAAGGACCTTTTGTATATCATTCCTGTAAAGTTTGATTAAATTTGCTTCAGTGGTTTCAGAAGAGAATATGAAAATGTGATTTTTCTCACAGGGTCCTATCTTAAACCTAAGATCCGAACTGGCAGCCATGTCTTTTATCGGATCGGAACGAAATGAGCAATCTTTGTAAAGGACCTTCCATACATCATTCCTGTAAAGTTTGGTTGAATTCGCTTCAGTGGTTTCAGAGGAGAAGATGAAAGTGTGATTTTCCCATAGGGTCCAATGTTAAACTATGTTACGTGCTTGCTGGCATGTTTTTTATCGGATCGGAACGACTTTGGTAAATTTCCTAAAAATGTCAAAGACTATTATATTTAGACATTTTGGCATGTAATCTTATATTTTGCAAGTACTTGGAAAAATCTTAATTCTAAACATAGGTAATCAACCATTACAAAGTTCGCCTCGTTATGGCACATTGTCGCAGCAACCAAATTTTGCCTTGATGCTGACATACTATCAAAATTGCACACATATGCAAGGTTACCTGAACCAACAATGTACAGTTACTGAGCTATGAACTCGGATGTATACATTAATGTAAGTCATTAATGCGTAAAATGTAGGTTTAAATGACTTAATTTTGTCTGAATGCTGAACTACCATCACAGATGAATGCACATGCAAGATGATCCTACCAAGTACAGTACCTGAGATCTGATCCCTGACATGAACTTGAATGTAAGTCACTAAAGCGGAAAATGTAGGTCAAAGTGACCTAATTTTGCCTGGATGCTGACCTACCATCAGAGATGCATGCATGTGCAAAGTTAGATGATCCTACCATGTACAGTGACCGAGATCTGAACTCGGACGTAAACTTGAATGTAAGTCACTCCAGCGGAAAATGTAAGTCAAAGTTATCTAATTTTGCCTATATGCTTACCTAACATCAGAGATGCATGCACATGCACAGTTAGATGATCATACTATGTATAGTTACTGAGATATCAACTTGGATTTTAATTTAAATGCAAGCCACTCAAGCGGAAAATATGTCAGAGAGACCTAATTTTCTCTGAGGCTGTGAGATAGCCCAAGATGCATCTGCATGCAAAGTTTGATGACCCTACCCTGCATAGTTACTAAGATATATACCCAAATGCCACGCGGATGCCGGGGGTACTCAAAATGTCCCCCTCAACTTCGTTCAGGCGAACTAAAAACCTAGAATTCGAAAATGTGGTTCAGTTTTTGTCAATATCCTGAAAGTCTCAAAGACCTTTTTTTTTAATTTTACCTAGCAACCATACTTTTAGCATTTGTTTTGATTAGGGCAATCATTTTCACCTATTGGATTTCAAAAGTATTTGATTCCAATTTTGGTGAATTCCTGAAAGTCTCAAAGACCACTTATTTTTTTTATTTATTTTTTTTTTGAGTTCTACTTAGCAACAGTACCTAAATGGTTTGTTCCTTTAGGACAAACATTGTCATCAATTTGATTTCAAATATATTTGATACTGATTTTGTTAAATTTTCTGAAAGTCTCAAAGACCATTCTTATAATCCCCGCACTTTCGAATGCAAGTTCGGGATATTGTCGTTGGATTCGTCGTCCGTCACACTCCCTTGCGACGCAAAATCCTCCTCCATTTTTGGATTTTGGGTTTTAATTTTGTTATAGAACTGTTGCATTTATGCTGTAGATGTGCGATGAGCTTTCAGATTTTTGAGGTTGGTCCTGTTGCAAACAAGAAGCCCCAAGATGTCCATTTTGACACGTGGCATGCGACACAGACTCGTCCTACATTTTTGGATTTAGGGTTTTAATTTTGTTGTAGAATTGGTGTACAGTCTGTAGATGTGCAATCAGCTTTCGTTTTTTATCCCCGCACTTTCGAAGAAAGTTCGGGTATAATGTTATACCCTCCGTCTGTCCGCCCGTCCGTCCGTCCGTCCGTCTGTCCGTCCGTCCGTCCGTCCGTCACACTTTTCTTGTGACTCAAACTCCTCCTACATTTTTGGATTTAGGGATTTAATTTTGTTGTAGAATTGTTGCATATAGTNTCTTCATCAATTGGATTTCAAAAATATTTGATTCCAATTTTGGTAAATTTCCTGAAAGTCTCAAAGACCACTTATTTTTTGGAATTCTACCTAGCAACCATACTTAAATTGTTTATTTAGTTTAGGAAAAACATTTTCATCAACTGGGTTTCAAAAATATTAATTCCAATCTTGGTAAATTTCCTGAAAATCTCAAAGACCACTTATTTTTGGAATTCTACTTAGCAACCATATATCCTAGAATTCTTTTAGTAACAATAATGTCTAAAAATTGGTAGATTTAAAATAAAGTGAAAAAAATATGCCAAGGGTGTAAAACAACTGTTTTCTGTGTCAAACAGGGAGTGCGGGGATAGCTGTCGTTTCCGACAACATCTAGTTATATTTATCTTAATGCAAACAAGAGGCCCCAAGATGTCCATTTGACAAAGACATTTTTGGATTTCTGGATATAATTTTGCTGTTTAATTGTTGCATATAGTCTGTAGATGCGCAATAAGCTTTCAGGATTTGATTCCGGTTCAAACTTTGGTAAATTTCCAAAAAATGTCAAAGACTGTTATTTTTGGACATTTTGGAATATAACCTTATATTCTGGCAAGTATTTGGAAAAAAAATCAAGCTTCTGAAAACGTAGAATTCGAAAATGTGGTTCAGTTTTGGTAAATATCCTGAAAGTCTCAAAGACCCTTTCTTTTTGGAATTTTACCTAGCAACCATACGTTTTAGCATTCAGTGTTTTGATAAGGTCAATCATTTTCACCAATATCGGATTTCCAATATATTTGATTCCAATTTTGGTAAATTTCCTAAAAGTCTCAAAGACAACTTAATTTTGGAATTCTACCTAGCAACATACTTTTAGCATTTGTTTTTATAAGGTCAATCATTTTCAATCGATAAGCAAACAAGTTAAAATTCTTGTCGAACTGCAATAATGGAAGACGGGAGCGTGACAGTCCTTACTCAGGTTGACAGTTCACAACAACAGCGACAACAGTTAGAACAAAAGATTATTTTCACTCTGGATACCCAAAACCCCAAAGGTATAAATATAAAAACCTGTGTTTAATGTACAATCCTTGGACTGGTATCTTCAATTTTATTTTATCTAATTTTACTTTATATTTGATATTTTAATCCTTTTCTATATATATTTTCTAATGATTAATTTTGATCCCGTGTAAAGGGCTAAATATCCTGCACCTACCCATTTTTTATTTCACCCCACTTTTGGTCTTTGCTCTGAACAGGGAACATCAAATTCATTTTACCTGCATTCCACCTGTGACGTAACACTTCACATCTCATCCATTTTGTTTCTTTTCAACGGCCCTTTGAAGACATCAGTGTTGATGATCTTGGCCCATCCCCCACCTCTGTCTTCTTGTTTTTTAATCATTTTTACGTTTGGACATGTGTATATATTAATTGTTATACCTTTTATTCACAGTCCGACAAGAATTTTAACTTGTTTGTTTATTTATGCTTACACGAACTACCTCACAGGACTCTTCATTTCATTTTCAATCGAAATGGCCATATACAGAAACCAAATTTACAGTAAGGCCACATCAAATTAATTAATAGATTCTCATCCCCACCCACCCCATTTTTTTTCTGAGCTCAATTTATTTTTTATTTTCAATTATTCAGAAATTTTCTTTAAATTCCTATCAATTTTAGTGAAAATCAGTAAAAAATAGAAAATAGAATCCTCCCACCCACCCCAGATTTTTTGTTACAGGTGGATGAGAATCTACAAATTAACTTGATAGGGCCTAACTTCGGTATTTTGTTATTTCACCAATTGGATTTCTAAAATAATTGATTCCAAATTTGGTAAATCTCCTGAAAGTGTCAAAGACCACTTATAGTTTGGAATTACACCTAGCAACCATACTGTTAGGATCTGTTTTTATTCGGGCATTCATGTTCACCAATTGGATTTCAAAAATATTTGATTCCAATTTTGGTAAGTTTCCTTAAAGTCTCAAAGACCACTTACTTATTTTAAATTCTACCTAGCATCCATACTTTTAGATTTTGTTTTGATTAGGGCAATCATTTTCAACTGACAGTAACTTCTGTATTTTATTATTTCATTTATTAGATTTCAAAAGTATTTGATTCCAATTTTGGTAAATTTCCTAAAAGTCTCAAAGACAACTTATTTTTTGGAATTCTACCTAGCAACCATACTTTTAGCATTTGTTTTGATTAGGTCAATCATTTTCACCAATGGGATTTCCAAAATATTTGATTCCAAATTTGGTAAATAACATAGTTTTTAGAATTCTACATTAAAACCATTATGATAGTTTAAAAATTTGTTACCATCAGAAGAAACATTTTCACCATTTTGATTTCAAAAATATTTGAATCCAAGTTTGGTCAAATTCCTGACCTTCTGAACACCAGAAGAAACATTTTCATCAATTTGATTTCAAAAATATTCGATTCCAATTAGTTTGGTCAAATTCATGAACTTCTGAACACCAGAAGAAACATTTTCACCAATTTGATTTCAAAAATATTTGATTCCAAGTTTGGTCAAATTTCTGAACTTCTGAAAGACTACTTATTTTTTGGAATTCTGCCCAACAACCATATAATCTTGAATTCCTTCTAGTAAATATAATTACTATCAATATGTTAAAAAAAATTATGCCCAGGGTCTATAACTGTCTTCTGTGTCAAACAGGGAGTGTGGGGATTACTGTCGTTTCAGACAACAGTTAGTCTAGTTTTTTTGTTTTGGTTTTTTTTTTGGCAACATACTTAAATTGTTTGTGTAGTCAAGGACAAACATCAATTAGATTTCAAAAATATTTGATTCCAATCTTGGTTAATTTCCTGAAAGTCTCGAAAACTCAAAATTTTAAACTAAGAATAAGGTTGTTAGCCATTTTAGATAAGAAGCACACTTGCCAGACATGTTTTTTTGAAAGGGGGCCAGCTTATGACAATTGTGACCAAGTTTGGCTCCAATTAGACTGGTGGTTTCAGAACAGATTTTTGAATGAAAAGTTTACAATGAACAAAGGACGGTAGAAAAATAGTCAGCTGAGCAAAAAACCTGTTTAATCAGGACACCTGTCATTATCAAATTTTTAATCCTGAGGGTGTTCCAATTTAGGTCATAATTAAAAAATTCCTAGATTCTCATTCCAGCCTCAAAAATTTTACTTTGATTTTGGATAAATTTCTTTTAAAATGACATCATTTTTCACAAAATTTGATAAAAATATAAATGGACAGACTACAGATGCCAAGTAATGACAATAGCTCACACTGACCCTTTGGGTCAGATGAGCTAAATTATAAAAACAAAACATAATTTGCAGATACTAATCACTTGAAAAGGTGAAAATCACTAAATGGAATATTCTAGTACCAACTAAAAGGTCTTTCCACAATGCATAATGAAGGGCTACGCCGAGCACAGCATGATACGACCGCAGCATGTCGAACACTGAAATTTGAACAACTGTAAACTAAAATGAATGTGGACACAGTAATTTGTTGGACACAATAAGGACCTTGACACATAAATTAACTGGACACAAACTAGTGAAAATAAACATAGGTAATCAACGATTACAGAGTTCGCCTCGTTATGGCACATTGTCAGAGTAACCCAATTTCGCCTGGATGCTGATCTACCATCCGAGATCTATGCATGTGTCCTACAATGTATAGTGACTGAGATCTGAACTCAACCAAAAACTTGAATATAAATTAATCAAGCGTAAAATATAGGTCAAACTGACCTAATTTTGCCTGGATGCTGACCTACCATCAGAGTTGCATGCATATGCAAGGTTAAATGATCCTACCATGTATAGTGACTGAGATCTGAACTTGTCCGAAAACTTGAATGTAGATCAATCAAGCGTAAAATATAGGTCAAAGTAACCAAATTTTGCCTGTATGCTGACTTACCATCAGAGTTGCATGCATATGCAAGGTTACATGATCCTACCATGTATAGAGACTGAGATCTGAACTCGTCCGAAAACTTGAATGTAAATCAATCAAGCGTAAAATATAGGTCAAAGTGACCTAATTTTGCCTGGATGCTGACCTACATCAGAGATGCATGAATATGCAAGGTTACATGGTCGCATCATGTATACTGACTGAGATATGAACTTGGATGTAAATTTGAATGGAAGCCAATGAAGCGGAAAATATAGGTCAGAGATACCCAATTTTCTTTGAGGCTGTGAGTCAACCCAAGATGCACCTGCATACAATGTTTGATGACTCTACCATGCATAGTTGCAGAGATAAATGCCAAAATGCGGACGCGGACATAGACGTAGATGCGGACGCGGACGAGGACGCCTGGGGTACTCCAATAGTCCCCCTCAACTTCGTTGAGACAAACTAAAAATTACCCCTTTAATCCCTTATTACTAGGATATTGTAAGAGCTAAGAAATTCTATTGACTACCATGAAGAGAAATCCAAAGAAAAAACTCAGGTTGAAATCTAATATAATAAAGATATCACATATTTTGAAATATCGCAATTTGGCCCCTTTGACCCATTATAGCTTGGAAACCGAAGAGCAACACAAAATGTACTGCCATATTACTGAAAGCTTACAATGAGAATAATCCAAAGATAAAAATCCTATCAAAAGCTAATGAAAAATAAAGATTTCACACATTTCTAATAATTGCAATTTTGACCCCTTATAGCTTAGAAACGGTAAGAGCTACATCAAATAAGTTGGCATACTACTGAAAGATTACATTGAGAGGAATCCAAACAAAGAAATACTATCAAAATCTGATGTAAAATAAAGATTTTACATATTTCTAAAAATTGCAATTTTGGCCCCTTTGACCCCTAATAACTCGGAAACGGTAAGAGTTATACCAAATCCGTTGATATAACACTGAAAGCCTACAATGAGAGGAATCTAAAGAAAAAAAATCCCATTGAAATCGGATGAAAAATGAAAATTTTAAGTAATCTGCATGTTTGCGATTTTTGCCCCGTTGGGCCCTCATAGCTTGGAAAAGAAACAAGTTATGAAAAATCTAATGGTGCAGCACTATGTTAATTTTTCATAAGGAATCCACTGAAAAAAAACTGCATCAAAATCGGACTAAAAAAAAAATTAAAATTTTTGAAATTCGCCCCTTTTGGGCCCCATTTATCTCGTGAACCGTACATGCCACGTGAAATCGGTTGAATTTTACTGATTGGAAATTTCCTAAGGATGACACTGAAAGAAACCCCATCATAATCCGATAAATAATAAAGATTCTACAGTCAAATATGTAAAAACATCAAATTTAACCCTTTTTGGCCCCTTTTTAAAAACGGGTGGAGCCAAGCCTTCCTTTTGTGCCAAGGAACATTGTGTTAAAATTTCATAAGGATTGGTCAACTGAAACTAAAGTTATTGACCAAAAACAAAAGTGTCTACAGACGACAACGACGGACAGCACCATACCATTATACGACGGTAAAAAATTTTGCAGTCGTATAAAAATGTCAAATATGAAAGATCTTTAACTTATCATTCAAAAGTGATACCCAATTTTAAAGTTTTTATGTAGTTGTTCATATAACAAGGTCAAGGTCACAAGGTCAAACATTCAGGTCTTTCCACAAGGATTTCACATATATATATGCAGCCAAACACTGTTATATAACTAAAAATGTGTCTGTAAGACAAGGATGCCCCACTAATAAATTTATCGCAAATTGAATTGTGATAAAATATAAATAAACAAAGTGATTCAACCATAAAATGTAGGTCATGGACACTAAATTAACTGGGAAATAGCCAGATCTCCATTGAATAAATGTTACAGAAAAATATTATGATGCTACAATACATAGTAGTTGAGAAATGCAAAACTTAACCAAAGTCACTGAAGCGTAAAATATAGGTCAAAGCAACCTAATTGTCAATGATTTGGGTAGTACTCATTAAGGCAATTAATTTGATGCAATATCATTGTCTTATAATGAGTAGTTGTTGAGAAATGAACTTTATCACAAGACTTAGCCAAAGTCACTGAAGCGTAACATGAAGGTAAAAACCACCTAATTGTCAATGATTTGGGTAGTACTCCTCAAGGCAATTAATTAGATGAAACATCATTGTCCTATAATGTATAGTTGTTGAGAAATGGACTTTAACGCAAAACTTTACCAAAGTCACTGAAGCGTAAAATGTAGGTCAAAGCCACCTAACTGTCAATGATTTTGGTAGTTTTCATCAAAGCAATTAATTAGATGAAACATCATTGTCCTATAATGTGTAGTTGTTGAGAAATGGACTCTAAAACAAAATTTAACCAAAGTCACTCAAGCATGAATTGTAGGTCAAAGAGTCAAACTACCTAGTGAACTCTGTAGTACTATCAAATATCTACCTACTGGCTTACTATTATTGTTCTACCTCTTACAGTTCCTGAGAAATCTACCTTAAGACAAAACTTAACCGGACGTACGGACGTAAGGACGGACAAGGGTAACACTATATGCCCCTTCCACATTCGTGGGCGGGGCATAAAAGCACCCAATTTGGTCCTTTTGTTTTTAAATACAGTCAGGACCACAATAAACAAAACCAGTCCTAGTCTTTCTTTTGTACAAAGGAACATTGTGCTCAATTTCATAGGATCTGAAGTTATTGACCAAAAACTAAGTGTCTACAGAGGATGACATTGAAAACAACAATGACAGCATCATAAAACTAGAGGCTCATATGAGCCTGTATGGCTCACCTGGTGACTGGTTTTATTCACTGTCACCAAAAGACCACCCATTGATACTATAAATCAGTTCACCAGATAATACATTTTCATTCTTGGATGATGTACAAAGTTAAAATCACAAACTTTGGAAGGGATCACCCAAAAACAATTGTAACCAAGTTTGGTTCCAAATGGCTCAGTGGGTTCAGAGGAGAAGACATTTGAATGCATTTCCCATAGATTCCCATGTTAAACTATGTTCCCTGCTGGCAGCCATCTTGAATGAGGTATGAACATCAAAATTACAAACTTTGAAGGGAAACATCTAAAGATTATTGTAACCAAGTTTGGTTCCAATTGGCTCAGTGGGTTCAGAGTTGAAGATATTTGAATGCATTTCCCATAGGGTCCCTATGATAAACTGTGCTTCACGCTGGAAGCCATCTTGGATGAGGTACGAACGTTAAAATAACAAACTTTAAAGGGAACCACCCAAGGACTATTGTGACCAAGTGTGGTTCAGTTCAGAGAAAAAGATCTTTGAATACATTTCCCATAGGGTCTTAAATTAAACTATGTCCCGTGCTGGCAACCATCTTGGATGATGTACAAATAATTAAAATCACAAACTTTAAAGGGGACCATCCAAAGACTACTGTGACAAAATCTGGCTCAGTGGTTTCAGAGGAGAAGATCTTTGAATGCATTTCCCATAGCGTCCTATGCTAAACTATCTTCCCTGCTGGCGGCCATCTTGGATGAGATGAGAACCTGCTGGACATATGTAGAAATTAGAGTTCATGAAAACCTCAACACTTTTGCAATTCACATTTAACCTTTATCTCAAACAGTTTTTGAAATGAAAGTAAAAACGTAAAAAAAATTCAAAGAAAAAGCGGCAATATCTCCTATGTGGGTTGTCAGATTTTCTTCAAAATTGCAGGACATGTAGATCTTACTATGTTGACCATTTTTTTATATAAACTTCACTTCTACCTTCTACCATTTTCAATATATAAGACTAAAAGTAACGGAAAACTGAAAATTTTACGGAAAAGGGGCAATAACTCCTAGACGGGTAAGGTCTCACTATACAGTTTCGACGTCACCATGCATTCCTATGTAAAATTGCCAAACTTTGCAGGTTCAGCCTGAACGTATAGGTGTAAAGTTTGCAATGAGGTGTATATTTTTGCGAAGCATGGATACCATAGATTTTATAAACAGTGCAAAACGGGTACGATGATCGTTGAATTTTTTTCACAAAATAAGCTCGATCATAAACTGCTTTCAAAAGCACATGTTCACCTTCTGTCAAATTTCTGTCCACATGGCGGGCATGACACCATCTCAATCATTTATTGATGCGATATCCCTACATACTGGTCACAGGTGCCAATTATATTTGAAAAGTACACTTTCTTAGCTTCAATTTAAGCAGTCACTTGTACTCTTTCCAAGTATAACTAGAGGATGACATGCCCCCGCTCAAGGTTGAATTAAATTGGTATTTTTTAGTAATATTTGTGTCTGTAAGACACATATGATGCCCCCGCTAAACACATGTTATTCTAGGTTGCACAGATTAACTNAAAAAAAAATGAACCGAAATCAAAATACATACCACATGCACATCTTCAATATAGGTACAAATGAGCTGCAAAATAAAAGCTTCCTAGCATCAAAACTCTAGGAGGAGTTGTGCGGACAATCTGTGTACCCTCTGTTAATAATTCACCAAATAAATGACCAAGTTCAACAATGTATATTTTTTCCAAAAATTCATCAAAATCAAAATCCTTCCCACATGCACATCTTCAATATAATTACAAATTATCTGCATAATAAAAACTTCCTAGCGTAAAAACTGTAGGAGGAGTTGCGTGGACAAACTATGTATCACTATTACTAAATCATCAAAAAATGACTAAGTTCAACAATGTATAATTATGACAAAAATTAACCAAAATCAAAATCCTTACCACATGCACATGTTCAATATAAAAATAAAAACTTCCTAGCATGAAAACTGTAGGAGGAGTTGCGCAGAAATACTATGTACCCTCTATGAAAAATCACCAAAAAATGACTAAGTTCAACAATGTATATTTTTGACAAAAATGCACCAAAATCAAAATCCTTATCACATGCACATCTTCAATATATATTCACCGCAATTTTTGCGCCTGTCCCAAGTCAGGAATATGTTGGTCATTGGCTTGTCCTTGTCTTCTTATAAAATTTTAGTTTCTTGATATTTGGGTTATTGGATGTGGTATGTTTCCATTGATTTATTCACTTTTTTACCTTTTCGGGGCCATTTAGGGCTTACTATTTGGTGTGAGGTTCCTCACTGTGTTGAAGACCATATGGTGACCCTAGATGTTTTGTTTTTGGTTGTTTTAACCTGGATATGGGATGTTGTCTCCTTCACATTTACCCCATTTCCTTTCTTTTTCATATGTACAAATGACCTGCAAAATAAAAACTTTCTAGCATAAAAACTGTAGAAGGAGTTGCACTGACAAACCATGTACTCCCCTCGGACGGACGGACGGACGGACAAGGGTAAAACGATATGCCCCCCGACTTATCGGGGGCATAATAAAATATCTATCACTTACACTGTATTTGATTCCAATTTAACTTTCTGATAGAACTATTTAGCAAAGCTGCCAATTGACGCGGAAGTCAGATATTCTTCAAAATTGCAAGGCAGGTAGATCTCATCATGCTGATCATTTTTACCACGTCAGAATTTTGATATCTGTGATGGTTTTTGAGTAATTTGCAAAAAATGGCAATTTACCCCTTTGTTCTATTTTTAGTAACAGCAGCCATGTTGTTTGGTCTACAGTCATAAAAATCACAAACTTGAAAGAGCATACCCTGGTGATGATTCAAACCAAGTTTGGTTAGTATTGGCCCAGTAGTTTCAGAGGAGAAGATCTGTGAATAAAAGTTAACGGACGACGGACGCCGAGTGATGGCAAAAGCTCACATGGCCTTTGGCCAGGTGAGCTAATAATACAACCTCAAATTTTTTCCAGCTGTATAAAATGTGGATGAGAATCTTGGAACTTTTTTTATCATGGCCTAACTTGGAAAACTTGGTAAATCACCTCTATCTTTACAATAATCCATCTTTCCTAAATATGAAAGACATTCACCTGCTGCTTTTTCAAAGATCATATGAAATGTTGATGGAAGTCTTGAAACATTAAGTCAGTGTTCACATAGCCTTAATTAAAACTTTACTATGAGGAAACAAAATAATTTCTTGCTTTGTATCTCCAGTTATTAGTTCAGATTTAGTTTCATCAACCCTTCATATTTTAATTGTCACTTTTCAGAATATATTTCTCAAGATGGTATAAATCTTGCAGAAACAGCAAACAGCACATGACTTTGACCCCACAGGCAATCAAACAGCAAACAGCACATGACTTTGACCATACCAGCAATCAAACAGCAAACAGCACATGACTTTGACCATACCAGCAATCAAACAGCAAACAGCACATGACTTTGACCATACCAGCAATCAAACAGCAAACAGCACATGACTATGACCCTACCAGCAATCAAACAGCAAACAGCACATGACTATGACCCTACCAGCAATCAAACAGCAAACAGCACATGACTTTGACC
>MJUU01064983.1:0-15870 GCA_002080025.1 Modiolus philippinarum
TGAAATCCTCACCGAGACCTCAAGATGAAGAACAACAACAAATGTTTAGTTTCATTGGTTTCTTCCATAGAATTGTGGAGACTTTGTCCCATGTGCATCTACTCGATATCCTTTCAGTATTAGCAGTGAGACACTAGAAGATCCAAAATGGCAGTTCTAAACAACAAGAATGTGGCTGAGCAAATAAAGAACCATTCATGGAAGCAGAAAGACATGCATTTTTTTTAAGAAAAAATGAAAAACAGATGTAATACAAATGGAGACAATATGACTAAAATATAATAATATGTATTAAAATCGCTATGACCCTTGCGGACATATATTAACGAGGAATTTCGAAAAGGGCCTAAACATCGCCCACCTTCTAAAATAAACTGGCAAGCTTGTTTTGATATTGTTTTGATATAATTAAAGACGCGGTTACCAATTATTGTAAAAAATGTTGCAAACGAGAAAGTGCAGACAAACATGCCCTTAATTTACTTAAAGATAAAATTATAACAAAGGTCACCAATAAAATATATCCTTATAAAGATAATTATGATGAGCCTCCTCCTAAGCTGTCCATAAAAGGAATTAAGTCAAAATTGAAGGATCTTGGTCAGAAATTTGTATTTCTATCTGTTGACAATGCTTCCAACAACGTTGCTATCGTTTGAAAAAAATATTTTATCGGTGTCCAACAATACGAATTGGACATGTCAACAACTTTCAGACGTATCGATTGGGACGAAAAACGTTAACCCAACAACATAATAAGGATAAAGAAATGCTTAAAGATGACACCTTGCCTACCATGTACTGGATTACTAAGCTTCACAAAATTCTTTCACACCTCGTTTTATTTCGGCATCTAGTAAGTGTTCTAGTATTTCTATTTTAAATGATAACACCATGTATATTGACGACATCCTTGCTATTGACAATCCCCAGTTTTAAGATTATGTAGACATTATTTACCCATACGAATTTAAATTAAATAAGGCTTACAATTATTCCAAATACTGCCCTTTTCTGGATCTAACTGTCATTATTGACGCTGGTAAAATAAAAACTAAAATATATGATAGAAGGGATGATTTTAATTTCACTAAAACTAAATTCTCTTTTCTTGACGGTGACGTTCTTCAAGCTCCATCAAACTGGTAGTACATTTCTCAACTAGTACTATATGCACATATTCGTTCTACCCTTGACCATTTTAATGAACGTAACTTTACTCTCGCAGCAAACTTTTACATCAGTGTTAAAGATTTCAAAAGTTGTTGAATACCTTTAAGAAGTTTTAAAACATATATGGATATATAGCATTTTAATATGGCGTTATTCGCAAATAGCGTATTACTAAGGCCATTTCTAATCCTCGTTTTTTACGGTAGTGTTTTCAAAAAAATACGAGAGACTGGTTTAAAATACAGAAAACCGTTGACGTAACTTGCATTCTTTACGTAATAGGGTATATTGACAAGATACTCTGCTCACATCCGTCAAATTACCTTTGGGATCTAGTGACCTGCATATTTTACATACATTCTGGCCTCTCACCGATACTGCCGATGTCTACTGATATATATGATGCATCTTGACCAGACTAGGCTTATTTAGCTAGCCGGCAGATTAGCGGCGAGCAACTTGGCCGATTTTCCAAAATTACGTATTGTCATATGCTCTCTTTTCAAGATTGTGGTCATGGAGTTAGTAGTGTACCTGTATTGGATTTGAATGTATGTTACTGAACTATAGGGAAATGGGACAGATAATTGGAAGGTTTCGGTACCCATAAACCGGTTTCAAAAGGGTTCCTATCGTTTTTTTTTACGTTTGTCCTTTTCTTTATTTGTATTTTTCCTGTGTAGTTCAGTAGTAGGTGCTGGCTTGCAATCAGAATTTTCAGCCATTGTAGGCGTTTCCTGTTGTTCCTTTTATTTCATCTGCTAAGCAATACTAATGTTTTGTATACATTAAAACAATAGACTAACTTCACTTAGTATAAGTAAACTATGCAACACGAGTGTTCCGACTTTTTCCCATCACGAAACTAATTGGCGGAAAAAAATGGTGTTTTAAGTTATCGCGGATGGCATTATGTGCTTTTTTTTAGCAATTCACAAGTATCACTTTATTCCCTCCGTAACACCTATAAAAACACCTTCAAAACTCCTAATTTTTCTCAGTTGGTCAAAAACTATTAATCAAGTTCTATAGAATTATATTGCTCACCAATTCGCACTACCCGAAGAGATTGACGTTGATACTCCAGTGATGACAAATTGGAATACAACAATATTCCATAAATTTTTGATTTTTGAATGACAGACAAAGGACGAAAAGTTTCGGGGGAACAGTTATAGATATTACTATATTCATTGATTAGTTGCAATAATAATAAGCTAATAATTGAGAATAGCCATCATAAGGCAAAAACACAAATTGATCACAGATTTGTTTCAAGAAAAGAATGACGACCGAGAGATGGTATTAAAAAAAGAACCTTCGAATATTATGTATAACCAGTTCACAAGTTTTTAATATACTACGCCTAGAATAAAATGAATTAAATAACGTTTTTCTTTTACAGTAAATGATCTAGTACAAATCAACTATGGGCTAAAACAAGAATTCCTACCAAGGCGCGCAAACAAAAAGATTGTGCATTAAACGATAATCTAAATATGCTAAATAAAAAAGACCTTTAAGGTAGCAATATTTACGTACTATTGCTCGATATATAGTAGCTCTGATGAAGACTTAACCAAAGACAACGAAAATTGGTAATATGGAAGAAAGCAATGGATGTACGGACAAGAGTAACCTTTATTTCCCTTTAATTGTTATGTTTCATTGGATGAAGAACAACAATAAAAGCGTTGTTCCACTGCTTTTTTCCCAAGTATTTGTGGAGAGTTTGTCTCATTTGCTTTTCCTCTATATCCCTTAATTGCTTATTTACGATTGAAGACTAAAAAACCAAAATAACTTGGTGGAGCATTCAAAACGACCAGATATGCGTAGATAACTTTGCAGCTCTTTCTTATTAATACAATATCAACGATAAAAGAAAGCTACAATCGTAACTACTCGGCCATTCCCTGGATAAATAATGGCCGAGTAGCTACGATTGAGGAAAGCTGCAGAATTTTATAATTATGATACATCGGCGATCGAATACCGAAACAAAAAGGGAAGTAATTGATATTTTCAGCAACTTCCATGGATACGAGAACAACTGTAAAAGGTTAGCTTCTCACTAACTAATAACTGGAAAAAAAAAACGGAGTCTGCTGTCAACTTATCAAAGCTGCTCAACTCATATGTTTATTTTTGGATATTACAGCCACAAAATGGTACATCTGGTTCTCAATTATCAAAATCCCTTTCTGTTATACGGTTTCAATGTTAAGAAAATTCATGCCAATTTCAGTGTTCATATTTTTGGATTTACCACTAAACTTTTTTTGACTTATCAGCTTGTTGTTCCAATTAGTGTGATGATGGTAGCTCATATTGATCTGTGAATCTAAGGATGTTTATTAACAAGCCGTAAGCCTATCTTCCCTTTATAGCAAGTTGTCTCTAAGCAATATTGTTTTCGATGGAGTCAACATTAGATGTGTTGTTAAATGGGCTGTATGACAAACGCGATGACTTCACTTTTCCAATAGTCAATTTCCCTTCTCTGTGTCGCATCATTCCACAAGCAACCGCATATGGAGTTTACATCTCACAACTCATTCGCTACTCAAGGGCTTGTGGTCGTTACATTGACTTCCTTGATAGAGCTCAGTTGCATACAAATAGACTACTTAAGCAAGGTTGCGTTACAAAAACTTAAAGTCATCACTACAGAAGTTTTAGGGTCGACATCACGATCTTGAGGATCGCTATGGGATATCTGTTTCCCAGATGAAAACAGATCTTTCCCTCTACAACTAAAGTTTGTTTTCCTCTATCGGATTCATCTTTACCACCGGGGTTGACATGTTCAAACTCGCGGGTGTCTTATAAGAAGCAGGATATGCTTACTCTGCCGGTACACCTGATCTCACCCATGGTTTCAGTTGGGTCCGTGTTGTTCATAAATATGTGTATCTTCATTTTTCTTTTTTGTCCCGTACTCAAGTGGTGTCCTTATTTCTTAGTGTGTCTGATTTTGCCATTGTCCATGGATTGTTCGTTCTTTGATGGTTCGGTTCTCACTTACTCTACATACCCAGGTGATGATTCAAGGCAATTTTGGGAAAAAATGGCTCAGTGGTTTCAGAGATTTTGAAAAAAATGTATACGACTAACGGACGACAGACATACGCCAATTGTTTGCAATAGCTCACATAGCCTTTCAGACCAGTTGAGCTAAAAGGGAATAACCATTTGATAATATACATAGGCCAGAGAGAGGGAGACATAAAGAGACACGATGCAATTATTTGCTGAATAAAAAGGTCAAGAACACAATCTTAAGGGCAGAATGGCAATATCAGTATGGAAACGTGTAACCCAGACTTATACTGCCTTAGAGCTAATGTTAAAATCCCTTAATTATCTAAATTTAATCAAGGAGAAAATCTTTGAATGTGCTTTCCCATAATATTCAATGCAAAACCAAGTTCCCCACTGGCGGTCGTCTTGGCTCAGGTACAGACAGGTGATTCTTAATGATCTTCATAATGATTCTTAAACGAATTAGTCAGCTACGAGGGTCAATGAGAACAAGGGCATCATTCATTTTCCAAAATACCGATGTTGCCAGATAATTGCCCTCCATTCATGGCAGATACGTTGTTGTTCCGGCAGATAAGGCCCTAATGACATATTTTTTTTATTTAAATATCATAACATCGAAAGTTGAAAGAAATAGCAATCCAACCTACACAGCTACTACTCTGTATAAGGCGGAGATATTTCAGAACCATAAATCTGTTTTGCTTTCATTTGGATTTTCAATCGAAGATGAAGACACCGATCTTCCTTCCTTTAACTGGGTACCAAAATTACACCAATGTCCATACAAGCAACGTTACATCGCTGAATCTTCAAAATGTTCCATAAAACCTCTGTCTTAGCTTTTACCTCCATCTTGATGGCCGTCAAAGAGAGCCTTCAATAATACTGTGATATAAGCTTTTTAAGAAGTGGTGTAAATAAAATGTGGATATTAAAAAACTCTAAAGATTTCCTTGACATCGTGAAATCTAGATCATTATTGCATTGTTACGGCGTTAAAACATTTGACTTCTCCATACTTTATACTACCATTCCTCCTGAACAACTGAAATATCTTCTGAAAAATATAATTCATTAATGTTTCTCCCATAAGAACGGCGAATTAAGATATACGTACATTGTCATAGCAGAGAACAAGGATACTTTGCGAAATACGACTCAGAATTACAGAAAAAATACACAGAGGAAGAAGTGATAAAAACTTTAGAGTTTCTAATCACCAGTATATTTGTCCAATTTGGAGGACTTGTTTTTCAACAGACCATGGGAATTCCAATAGGTACAAACTGTGCAACTCTTCTAGCCGATCTGTTTCTCCGTTCTTATGAGGCTGAATTCAAAATAATGACAAAAGGCTGGCCCAGTCCTTAAATTTCAGCTTCGGCTATATAGATGTTGTTTCAGTAAACAACCCTGGCTTTGGTTATTGTCTTCATCTTGTTTATCAAAAAGACCTTGAAATAAATGATACTACAGATACTTCCACATCGGCCTCATTCCATGACCTTCATCTTGAAATTGCCAACAGAGGTATATTACAAACTAGAAACTAGGCTGTTTGACAAACTTGATAAATTTACTTCTCCAATGGTCAACTTCCCTTTTCTTTGTTGCAACATTCCAAAAGCACCAGCATATGGAGTTTGCATCTCACAACTCATACGCTACTGAAGGGCTTGTGGTAGTTACAGTGACTTCTTTGATACTTGCGTACTTTACCAAAAACTCAAAGTCATCACTGCAGAAGTTTTACGGTCGACATCACGATCTTATGGATCGCTATGGGATATCTGTTTCCCAGACAACAGATCTCTCCCACTATAACTAAAATTGGTTTTCCTCTATCGGATTTGACTTTACTACCGGAGTTGACATGTTAAAAACAGTGGGTGTCTTATAAGAAGCAGAAAATGTTTACTCTTCCGATACACCTGATCTCATCCATGGTTTTCAATGGGTCCATGTTGTTCATCTGTATGTGTGTCTTCGTTCTTTTTTTGTCCCGTACTAAAGTGATGCCCTTGTTTCTTAGTGTTTCAGATGTTGCCATTGTCTTTGGATTGTTCGATCTTTTGATTGACCGTTCAGTTTTCATTCAGTTAACCCTGATTATGCCAATGAGCTTATAAATCACGCTCATTTCCCTTATTTGATCATTTATAAACCCTACTTTCTAGCGTTACGAATGTAGAGCTGCTAATGTAGTGAAAGGGTGTGATAGTTGTGGGACTCATGGGTTGGGGCATTCCAGGTTTAGCTTTCTAACCCAAGCTTTTCTATTGTTTAAACTTGCTTTTATGCCTCATACTTTGTTTTCCTAGCCCTCTCACAGCTATCTCCTTTTGTCACTCTGGAGTGCAAATTTTGTTTTGTCTTAACGTTACCCATACTATTGTGTCTTTTTATTGTTATTAATTTTTATTGTTTTATCACGTTCTCTGTATTACTATCCCCGCACTTTCGAATGAAACAACGGCAGTAGAATATCGAAGGAACAAAGGGGTTAAATTCACAAAAATCGAAGTCCAAGGAGAGGGCAAGAACGAGAACACATAAAACAATGACGTTAGACACAAAAACAATGTTCCAGAATATTGTCGTTGGCCTTGTCCGTCCGTCCTCCCGCCCGCCCGTCTGTCAGTCCGTCCGTCATAAATCCTTGCGACGCGAACTCCTCCTACATTTTTTTGATCTAGGGTTTTAATTTTTTATAGAACTGTTGGATATATGCTGCAGATGCGCAATAAGCTTTCGGATTTTTTATATTGGTCTTGGTGCAAACAGGAGGCCCCAAGATTTCCATTTTGACACATGTGGCATGCAACTCGAACTCCTCCTACATTTTTGGATTTAGGGTTTTAATTTTGTTGTAGAATTGATGCATATGGTCTGTAGATGCGCAATAAACTTTCGGATTTTTGATATCTATCTTGATGCAAACAAGAGGCCCTAAGATGTCGATTTGACAAAGACCACAAAATGTGAATAGTATATGTTCCCTTTCTTAAAGATAAATCCCCGTTCAATCTTAAGATTTTTAAATTTGTGTCCATATATTCAGTTTTGCAAATATTTTGTTTTAATTGGATATATATACATATAGTCTGTCCCCGAAAAGGAGGAGGCGTGTAGGTACTAGAGTCTATTGAGCTCAACACATTAGGGAAGATTTGGGTCCCCTCCTTAAATGTAATGTTTTTTTTTCGAAGCACAGATGGAATTGCTACGTTAAAATTATCTTGTTGCAAAATGCATGAAATGAAATGAAAAGGGATAACGGAAAAAAAAATGCAATGACTGAAAACTATAAATACGGTCTACACATGTCTTTTAACACACCAAAAAAAAAAAAAACACCCTCGTACGTGTCTTTATTATCTCGTTTAATTTTTTATCTTTTCATCAATAGGTTGATGTCAATTAAAGATGAGAGACGTGTAACGGGTGTAATTTCCAAACTTGTCCATAAATCGTGTGTGTGATTCACATAAAACGCGAAAGATTTAATTATAATATAGATGAGATATTGACAAATATGGTTCTTTAAAAAGGTGTCTTTGCCTTTATCTAATAATAGAATTTTAATAGCAACTATGATAGACGATTTACATTAGTAATTTTCGTATTCTAGGTTTTATGTATTTTATTTCAACAATTTCAAATAAAATAGCAAAGATGGAAGGTCATTTTTATAGTTTTTTTTTTCTTTTAGAATTTTGAAAAAGTCGTATGCAGTGGGATTTTGCTCGCATGTAATTATTGGTATTTAGTTCCAAAATCTCGTCGTTTTTTTTTCAAAAACTTGAATTGATATATTGTTAGTGTTTCCTCTATTAACAATTATTACTTCACAAGTTAATTCATCTTCAAATATTCAATAAGACATTTGATATTTTGCCGAATACCTGTTATCAATTTAAGTACTTTGATGGTTGGGGATTATCACGGGCTAATGGATATACATATATATTCTAATTGACAAAGTGTGGACTTGCAATACCAAAATTGTTTTAGAATTTAACTGATTATGGATTTCTTTAAATTAATAAAAGTTTCTTATTGTGTATTGATATCCGATTGAAACACTGACCTTTTAGGAAAATCATTTAAATTCGTGCAGAACGAAAGCAAACATTGAGGAAAGTTCATATACATGTATATATGTATAAAAAAACTGTATGATCTGTATGACTAGAACCCTTTTTTCATCTTTTAATTATTATCATAATGTAGTTGTTCACTGCATGTATAAAGCACTTTCTGCATTTCGTTCTGTTAAAAAAAATATTCATGTTGACTCTTCTTTCACAAAATATTCAGAAAACTGTAAGATTCCATAATACCTTAACTACTGAATATTAAAATTCTGCAGATGACTATTAGGACAAATTATATCTATCCAATCTGCAGATCGATTCAAAACGGTAAATGACATTTAACTGCCCCATCCACATTCACAGTTTTACATGCCTGTGTATTTTTAAATTTTGCTGGGTTTTTCACTAATTTGCAAATACTGCATGTGAATGCATACACTTTGAGAAAATTACCGTCTCTGTCTATGAAACAGAGGAAAACGATCTTGAAACTTTCTTTGACTGAACACTCGCAAGTACTTCGAGCCCACTGCACAATTATCTTTAAATTCATAATTGTGCCATGAAATGACATCTTAACTTTTTGTGTCTACATTTCTAAAATTACATGTCCACAGACACAAGAAGTTATGTGTATCTAATGTCCACGGAACCTGTCATTTCAAAAGGAAAACAATGCATATTGATGACTGTGGTGGTTAATATGTACACCGTCGGTGTGGATTTAAACTGCAAATTGATGACCAATATATACACTTTAATCCCTGCAAACATATATTTACTTTTATCGTGTACGATTCAAGTAAAGACGATCTATTTCAACGTTATTTTCCTTTAAATGTATAATAAAAAATGTTATACATATCTGTCTTATCATCTCTGAATCTCTCATATAGATACGCTATCACACTTCACATTTTGGCTTTTTTATTTTTTGTAATCTAAAATTGTTATTCTAACCACATGTTTATTGTACGCAAATCTCATGATTCTATTATGCTAGGTTTTCTGACAATTTGCTCGATGAGTGTACTGTGGTTGTTAAAATGTTGTTACCGTCTTTTATCGTCTTGTTCTCGTGCATTGGATGGCAGCGGTTGAAAGAATACTTTGCTGGTAAAGTTTATGTTTGTTGACGATCCCGCATAAATGGATTATAAGGTAAAAAAGCATTGATGTAGCGTTGCTCGACAATTAACAATAAATTTTGCTTAAACTGTTGCTAGGGACCCTCTTGAGCTTGCTATGAGGTGTGAGTAAAGATCATGGTTGAAGGCCTCGTGGTGACTTCATTATGAAGAACAACAATCAAACTTTTGTTCCAATGCTTATCATTATAATGTATTTGTAAATACTTTGTCTCATTTCCATTTACTCCATATCCCTTCATTGTTAATTATAAATTAATACCGTAAATAAATATGTAATGACAAAATAAATAATTTTGATACCGTTCTGTTTCCGAGATAATTGAAACACACAATTTATTGGTCCAACCCAACCCCCAAAAGACTGTTACAGACAAATTATATCCGTCACAACGATAAAAATGTAACAACGCTAAAATTGTTTGCACAAATATTTTTAACGCTCAGATCGCTTATGGTGATGTGATGGATAAAATATGACTGTCACAACGCTAATAGGGTTGACACAGTCATTTTTATCTGTCACAACCCTAATTTGATTGTGATGGATAAAACATACTGGTACAACGCTAAAAGGGTTGAAACAGTCATATTTCAATTATTGCAACACTCACATCCGTTGCAACAAGAAAAATTTGACTGTGACAACCCTACAAAGGGTTATGTCAGTCAGAAATTGTTTTTAGCAGTCAAAATTCATTTTTCACAGATAAAAAGTGTTTGACACCACCTACATCAGTGTTGGGACAAACACAATTTAACTGTGACAGTTAAAAATTATGACTGACACAACGTTTGCAGTCATTTACACTCATTTTAACAGCCATTGTCAGTCATAACACTGATGCAATTCCGAACAGCTCATTCCCGCCGAAAAAATACCTGATCCATACATCACTAAACAACACCTCCTGTGCCTCAATAATACACGAACTTGAATTATTTCTAACAACCATAATTGCTACCTAAGATAATTAGACATTTTTTAATTTTTTTTTTAACTTCGATTAAAAATTAAATAATACAGAAATTCACGTGCTTTTAAGTGAAAGTTTACAAGTTTACCGAACATGACAAAAAAAAATAAATAAACTGTTTAATCATTTTCTAGAAAGGAAAATAAGAAATATAGATCAACTTTCATCACTTTTGAGGAATTACTTTCAGAATCGTTAATTGTTTGAGAGTTTAAAATTTTGATTACACCCCAATAACCGAAGTCATCTCGAGAATTGTGCGGAGAAAACATCCGTATATCTGGTGTTCAAAGATAGTAGATTATAAATAAATATTTGAAATTAAAATACAAAAAAAAAGATAATTTGATTGAAATTTGAGTTGAGCCGAAATAAATATTGCAGAAACACAGGAAGCAGATTAATAATAAATAGAATATCTGTCCATCTTTGTAACAACGGCAGTAAATGATGGCCACAGGAAATTTCAGACAAGGTAAATGTCGAGGAGATTCGTCCATCACTGCAGCCGACAATGACAGTCATTGTCAGTCTAGGTAATATTTCAAAATATTTGTCAATGTCTGTATTTGATGTAGATATTCATTGTCAGACAGATGAGACTTTAAAGTGCTAGTCCATTACTGTGAGCAATACCGATTTACATTGACAGTCCAAGTAAATTTCGAGAAGACCGACATCGTCTGTCAATATTTAACGGGTTCAATCTCTGTCTATCTCATTGCATATCTTTACTGTTATGTTGCGAACGTGACTTCATGAAAAAATACAAAATTCGATCATACAAAACAGTGTTCAATTTATTTTCTGTTTTCAATAACAACAGGTATATTGACATCTTTACTATTCACAATCCTTATTTTTTTTTAGTATGTCAACATGATTTACCAACCTAACACAGAGCATTTAAAAAGCTAACAATAATTCCAAAGTGCTCTTTTCTCGAGCTTATTATAATCATTGACTCTGGTAACATAAAAACTAAAATTTACGATAAAAGTGGTGATTTTGAATTCAGTATTACTCAATTTCCGTTTCTTGACGGCTACCTTCAATTAACTCCATATATATATATATATATATATATATATTTTTTTTTGATAATGAGTACTTCCTTTTAACTACTTTTGGGTTATGACTTTCAATATCGTTTGATTTTAATGCTGCAGATGAGAGGTTTCTCCTTAAACCACGTGTACAACAAAACAAATATACATTTTATTATGCAACTTGGGTATGTAATGCATTCTGCTACGATTCTCAAGTGCTTGTACACTTGACGACTTTAACTTTAATGAACGTAACCTTATATCACGTTCAAACGATCATAACAAGGTTAAGTATTTCATAAATTGCAGGTAACATGTATAAAGTTTATAAAGTTTCGTAGTTGACATGGATATTCCATATCATAATATGTTGTCACTCACAAACACCTACTTACTAAGGGTATTTTTCATTCTCTTTTTACCGAACAGTTAAAATATGATCTGATTTAATATCTAGGGAAAATGAACGTAACTTAACTTTTTTACGAAATATGAGATATCGAGAGGATATTTTGTATGTATCCATTGAATTAGTTTTGAGATCCAATGACCTTCACGAATACTAGCATCTCACTGGTACTGTTGATGTTACCTGAAATTCATGTCCATTCCTCACAACCCTTCTGGAAGCTTTAAGTTTGATTGTACTTCCGTAGGTCTACAGTGTTTTACCAGCAGAGAAGGGTGATTCAACTAGCTTGCAGATTAGTAGTATAGAGGCAATTACTCCTTGACAAAATTAATCATGTGTTGTCACTTTTCCTTTTCAAAACTGTGGTTGAGGAGTTGGTAGTTACACTCTAAAAAAATATTGCTTACTATTGCTGAAAACAAGTAATCAATCACTCAAATTGAGTAAATATTTAAGTATTTAAAGTTGTCAGAATCTTAAGTAATTGCCAATCATGACTAGTAATACTTAGTAATGAATTACTAAGTATTCCAATTACTTAGTACTGAATTTACTTATTTCTATTAGTAAAACAGTTACTTGAAATAGTATGAAAATAAGAAACTATAATACTTCAAAATAAGTAGTTCAAAAACAAAATCTAGTATAAATTGGTGACTGAAACAAATAATGAGTTTACTTATTTCACTCTTAGGTTGAGTAATTGTATTACTAAAATGAACACAATACTAGTAAATTATTTACTCTTTTCTGGTGTTGAATCAAGTAAGACCATTACTTATTACGATTGAAACAAGTAAATTCAATGATTACTAGAATTAAATTATATATCTACTAAAACAAGTAATAGATTTACTAGTTTATGTAATTGGAATAAGTTATCTTATTACTCTGATGTGAGAAACTTAATTACTCAATTTTGTTATGTTTAATGTAACAAGTAAATCAATCACTTTTTCCTAAATTCCTAAAACGTTGAAAATGCATGCATTGATTTCTTACCTTTAGTGACTGTTGAAGGGAGGGCTTAAATGAGTTGAATATTATTGTATTATGTTCAAAAACTAAACAGTGCTAACAAATATTAAGATATAGCACATAAAAAGTTTTTAGAAGGAATACACACATTTATTTTCTTTCTATTTGTCTCAAATGGAGTCCTATTGCACCATCCTGTTCATGCCGAACACGACGAACCTGACAAAAAATATACATATACATTGCAAAACTGAAAACATTATATCAGTATCATGAAACATGACTCTCAAAAGTTTTGATGGAGCTGTGCCACGGAAAGCAAAATATAGGACAAGAAACAAGACCCATAAGTGTTGAACATACATGTATAACTTTTAAATTTGTTTTTGTTTTATCGCAATTAATGTTTTATAAATGAATTCATCCGGACATGCCGGACATGATACACGGTGCATAAACGCATCATTTCGGATCAAATCAGCGTTACACAATTTATCATAGAATGTAAAGTAACGGTCATTTTATATCACACGATATATTTTTTTAAATCATATGATTTTTACGGAAGAACTTTTGATTAACGGCAGCAGGTTTACTGTGGATTTAACACAACCATTTCATATATTGCTTCAGTAGGTTGTTGTTTTCCTGTGTCACATTCATCTTGTACGATGTTTTTTAATTGATTGAACCAGTATTTTTAGTTGAAATGCAAAATTTATCACGTTGTTTGTCTCCATAAAAAACTAAATTATAGACATAATTAAAATTTAATGAAAGAAGTTCAAAACGTGTGATAATTCAAAATAAATACATTTCACATTTAACCCTCAATGGAATTACATGTTTAAGGTCTACAAAACAAAAGCGTGGTTTAAAATATCTATGATTTAGAAAAGAAAAAAAATAGGGTAATTTAAAGTATTTACTTATCACTGATATTATGTATATAAATGTTTGAATTCTTCACAAAATACAAATATAGTAACTTACATAAGCAAGAAAACGTCCTCCATTTACACGATACACAACAATTTCAAATCTGACCTTAATTACAAACATCTGGATTATGTTTCAAACGCGAAATACTAGTAGTGTACTATAGCATTACACATGACTCATATTAAATTACTCAAGTATCAATAAACAAAATATTAAAACGTTGTTATTGTGATGCAGATACTTATGTATATTTTTATAAAATCACTATCGCTTTCTTTTTAATCAAAATCACCTAAAAGTGCTGATCTTTTAATTTAACTCTTGAAGAATGATAGTATAAAAGGGGTTATAGCACACTTTTTAGACTCACTTTGGCCGTATTTAGTGCTTACACAACAGTCCAGATATTTTTTACTTGTACTTAAAATTTCAAGCAAAAACAAATTAATAAATAAAATAAAAGAAATAAACAAAATTAAAAATGGACTCTGGACTTCATCTCTTATTTTTTGTGTACTCGTGGAGTTACCCTTATAAAACCGACAAATACTAAATTTTTATCCAAAATAGAAAATTCAATGTGACATTCAACCGTACGGTTGTGTGACTGCTAGGATATGTCAGTCTTCTGCAGTGGTCCGATTAACCTTCTTCAAAGTTTAAAATAATTAATTTAGACAATCTCTCTTTATGTATATGAAGATGAGGAAAAAGCTTAAATGTTCCGAATCATTACAAACTTGTAGATACTATAGGTTTGAATCAAATAAAAATTTGCATTTAAGATGGCTCGAAGGAATTTAATGGCTATTGTCATTTAGGTTAAGTATGTGCGCTGAGTGTTAGAAAGGTGACTAATGGTCTAATATTCTTTGCACTGTGATTCTCTGAAACTCTTCATAATTTTAAACCAAGCACGCGGTCTAATCGTAATACGGTGGTACATTTAGGACACACAAAATTTTATTTTTTCTAATATTATGTCGAGCGCTAGACTTATTATAGCGCCGGACTTATTATGTCGAGCTCTCGAGTTATTATGTCGAGGTCTTGACTAACTATGTCGAGTGCTCGACTTATTATTATTATATCGAGTGCTCGACTTATTATTATTATATCGAGTGCTCGACTTATTATTATTATGTCGAGTCTCGACATAATAAGTAGAGAGCTCGAAATAAAAACTTGAGAGCTCGAGATAATAAGTCGAGCGCTCGACATAATAAGTTGAGATCTCGAGATAAAAAGTCGAGCGCTCGACATAATAAGTCGAGTACTCGACATAATATTATAAAAAAATTAAATTTTGTGTGCTCTAAATGTACCACCATACATCCATGAGTTTTGAAGTGAATGGACTTAAAGAAAAGGAAAATAATTTATTGGCATTTCAAACTTATGTTTTTACCAGAAATGACAACTGTCCAACTAGCTCTTTAGCACCAGTTTCAAATAAAAAAAACATTTAAAGAATAGTTTTATCAATTATTCAAATATGACGTCCTTCCAGTCCTTGGTAAAACCAGCATATACTCAAGGTAGTTTTATCAATTATTCTAATAAGACGTCCTTCCCATTCTTTGTAAATAGACAGACCACAGCGCATTCAATAGTGTCATAGACAGTATCACGACAATTTAACCAAAAAAAAAACGTCATATTTTATTGGTTTGATGGCGTTTTATGTATCAACTCTTAAGACAATTTCATCTCTCTTGTGCCATTGCAGTTCCAAACAAATAATTCATGGGAGACTGAATATATACTGATTTTACCCTAGGTTGCCCTTTGTGCCTTTATTTTCGCTTCAATAGTACTCGGTGTGAAAACCTGTGGTAAAGTCAGTATATGTAGACAATGCCGATATTTCTTCTTAAATCAAGTTATTAATATTGAACAGTTAATACTCAAAAAGATTGTTTTTACTCAAAACAGGTATCATTTAGTAAAGCATTTGACAAAATGAGTAATTCAAATGATTTAAGTAATAGGTTAGTAAAACACTTATAAAATAAGTAAAAAGCAATCATGCCTAAGTAATTACTA
>MJUU01064983.1:38450-56820 GCA_002080025.1 Modiolus philippinarum
AAAATGTCACACATAGATTATTGATTTAAAATATAACGTGACAATTTTTAAACTAGTACAGATGTAATCAGGAAAATGATTTTTTTCCTTTAAACGTTTTTACCGTGCACTCATCTAAACATTCATTACATGGCAACAATTCATAAGAGGTGTTATTTAAAGCAACAGGATTCAGTTCAAAAACATAAAATGCACAAATACATAGATCATAAAGTATAACATGACACTATTTATTTCAGTATAGATGTAATCGGGTGAATAATCGTTTTTCTTTCAATGTTTCACATATCTGCCGTCCACCTGGATATGCATCTATTATATGACAATATAAAGAAAGGCGTGTAATCTTGTCAAGCAACAAATCAGGTGTTTTATTGACGCTTTGTTTGTTAGTTAAATGCCCTAAATGTAGAATAAAAAACTAAAAAAAAAGGTAGGGTATATCACAAAAATGTTTTTCACTACAGCACCTAAGAACCTCGAACTCCATTGCGAAAAACAGCAACTATAAAAAGTATAAACAGAAAAAAATGGCATGCACATTATAAAATATCCGATTGAAACTGAGTAAAGACGTAGGTTATAATAATTAAGATACCATGTTCACAGATGTCTGATTGAACTACTACATGTAACTTCGAGTTGACTTCCGTACATAATTTTTTTTCTACTTCATCTTACTACATCTTCACCTTCCTTATGTTATACTTCAATCTTCGCTTGAAAGGCATTATTTACATATTAAAACCCACAGCAATATCGATATTTGATTATTTTCTTTCATATTCATAGACATCTTAGTTTCTTTAAGTTGATGTTAATATTAAGAACCCCAGTTGTCCAGTACCAAATTTATCGTCTAATTCCCAAGTGTGTTGCTGAAGAGGGTGTGTCTAATCGTTCTCCATCCGTTATCCACTTATCATTTGACTTGTCCGCGATCTTCAAGACACATGAGTTCTGAGCACTGATGACATATCAGTTTTTATTCGCATTCTAAATTTGTATATTGATTATAGTTTGAAAGTCGTGTGGGTTGTTAGCAATAAGTGTTACATCATCAGCGACTGTTGGGATTCCAAAGTTTATAGATCCTAGGCTTGCATCTATTCCAATTTCCTCTAATGATGAAAGTGTAAGGAGTTTATAAGGTCTATAAAGTCTTTATACGCCGTTAGGAGACCACTCGGTACCTTGCCGCACGCCTTGTCATTCCAAAAATAATTTGATGTTATGCCATTTCACTTTATCCTAGTTCTAAAGTTCTCATACATTGCCTTAAATAAAAGGAAATTTTCTCCTGTTATATCAGCTTTGACTAGCATCAACCCTGTGTGACAGACGAAGTCATAGGCCTTCTTGGAATCTTTATATGTTATTTATAACGGGGAGATTGTTCGCTCTTTTGATTGACCGTTCAGTTTTCATTCAGTTAATCCCAATTATGCCATTGAGCTTATAAATCACGCTCATTTCCCTCGTTTGATCATCTATAAACCTATTTTTCTAGCTTTACGAATGTAGAACTGTAAATGTTGTGAAAGGGTGTAATAGTGGTGGGATCTATGGGTTGGGGCGTTCCAAGTTCACCCTTCTAACCAAAGCTTTTTATATTGTTTTATCCTGCTTTTATGCCTCGTCTTTTGTTTTCCTATCCCTATCACAGCTATCTCCTTTTTCACTCTGGAGTGCAAATTTTGTTTTGTCCTAACGTTACCCAAACTGTTGTGTCTTTTTATTGTATTGTTTTATCATATTCTCTGTATTTATTCTCTGTATTACTATACCCGCACTTTCAACTGAAAGTTCCGGGATATTGTCGTTGGCCTCGTCCGTCCATCAGCCCGTCCGTTCGTCACAAATTCTTGCGACGGAAACTCCTCCTATATTTACTTGATTTAGGGTTTTAATTTTGTTATAGAACTGTTGCATATATGCTGCAGATGCGCAATATGCTTTCGGATTTTTGATATTGGTCTTGTTGCAAACAAGAGGCCCCAAGATGTCCATTTTGACACATGTGGAATGCAACGCGAACTTCCCTACATGTTTAGATTTAGGGTTTAATTGTGTTGTAGAATTGTTGCATATGGTATATAGATGCGCAATAAGCTTTCGGATTTTTGATATTCATCTTGATGCAAACAAGAGGCCCCAAGATGTCGATTTGCCAAAGACCACAAAATGTGGATTGTGACACAAATGGCATGCGACGGAAACTCATCCTACATTTTTGGATTTATGAATTTAAATTTGTTGCATAATTGTCTGTAGATGCGCAATAAGCTTTAAGAATTTTGATTCCGGTTCTAACTTTGGTTAATTTCCTGAAAATGTCAAAGACTGATATTTTTTTGAAAGTTTGGCACATAATCTTATATTTTTGCAAGTATTTGGAAACAATTAAAAAATCCTGAAATCTTAGAATTTGAAAATGTGATTCCAAATTTGGTAAATATCCTGAAAGTCACAAATACCACTAATTTTTTTTGGAATGCTACCTAGCAACCATACTTTTAGCATTTCTTTTGGTAAGATTAATCATGTTCACCAATTGGATTTCAAAATTATTTGATTCCAATTGTGGTAAATTTCCTGAAAGTGTCAAAGACCACTTATTTTTAGGAATTCTACCCAGCAACAATACTGTTAGGATTTGTTTCCATTAGGGCGATCATTTTCATCAATTGAATTCGAAAATATTTGATTCCAATTTTGGTAAATTTTCTGAAAGTGTCAAAGACCACGTATTTTTTGGAATTCTACCTAGCAATCATGCTGTTGGGGTTTGTTTCCATTTGCAACAAAACTGTTAGCATTTGTTTTGATATGGTCAATCATTTTCACCAATTGGATTCCAAAAATAATTGATTCCAAATTTGGTAAATTTCCTGAAATTGTCAAAGACCACTAAATTTTGGAATTATTCATTGAAACCATAGTTAAAAAAATGTTTGAATCTGAAGAATCATTTCACCAATTTGATTTCCAAAATATATGGGACAGGTTAATATCGTGATATTGACTGATAGAATAAATACCATAGATTAATGAAAACCACCTGATCAACTCTGCACCAATCAGGAAAGATTATTTAAATCTGATATAAAATAAAAAATGTTAAATACTTTTATTACGATTTTAATTATATCATTGACCATTAGAGCTTCTTCACCTCTTACAAATTGCACGTTGACTATATTGATAGAGCTACCAATTGCTATGTTCAGAAACAACTAAGATTCGCTATTTTCTGGAATATTTGAAAAAAAAAAAGTAGCGTATTTATTTTTTGAAGATTCCTTTATAAAATTGGCTGATTTATTTAGCGTTAATTGAGATAAAATTATCAAAAATAGCGTTTCGTAAAAAAATGGATATTAATTGAAATAATATATCCGATGTTCTTGTCTGAAAATCCTGAGAAAAAAATCATCTAATACCAAATCTAAGGAACAACAACACGTTTCTCAATTACCCCAAAAGGGATCAAATTCCAAAATCTCGTAAAGAAACAGCCAAATAAATACGCATGTGCAAATATCACAGTGTTCCAAAAATAATACTCTCTGTCCATAAACAAAACCTCTAAATGTAAAAAGGAAGTTTATGTATTACCTTTAAGTTTTGTGTAATTTATTATTTTTATAAAGACTTAATAATTTGTACGTTTTCCAGTTGTAGTTAGTGCTTTCATGTTTGCCGCATCCTACTTCTTTGACTGTAGTGTCTCTCTTTTTGTTTCCACTCATACGGTCTAAATATACACGTATGGTCTAGCTCGTGGCAGACCGTATACGTAACCCCATACAGTCCGACCGTACGGGTATGGTCAGACTATACGCATACGGTCGGACGATACGAGTATACGCATACGATCCGAACCGCACGCGTACGGTCCGAAACGCACGCGTACGGTACAAATACGCGTATGGTCTGGAACAATTACATCCAAAAACCGTTGTGACCAAGATTGATTGTAATTGAAAACGTGTATCCATTCTTAATTAAATATTTTCCGGTGCTCCTCATATAGATAAGACATGGATTATCATATTTCCAGAAGACCACGAAATGACGTTTGTAGATCTTAGTAGCTAAGTATTTCTCCATTTGGAGCAATTATTTTTAGGTATCGCAAACGCCTGTGTTTTTTCATCTATAAATCGATAACATTTCTATGGCTTAGGTATGTGAAGTTGTGAAACGTTTTAGGAAAAGAAGTGTAACGGATGATCTTTTGTGAGACATTGTAAGCTTCCCTTGATAAGACAGCGAAACAAACAGAGTGTAATTCAACACTTATCTTGAAGAAAACTACAATTATTTATACTTTATGACTAACTCTTAAATCATAAACGAACTAAAAAGTGCTATATATTTTGGAAAATTCATTCAGTTTTAAACTGGATTCAAACTTTTTAGATTATTTACCTATATTATGAAATGTACTTTTTCATATTCAGTTGTTAAATTTTGATTTGAATTCCGATATATAAATAGGGCATAGGTTTTCTCCAACGCTTTCCTGAAGTAGGTTCTTACATTACAAAGACAAACAAGAAAAATGTGAGGAAAGCTCACTAATAACATACCCCCGCTACCACCCAAAAAGATGAAACGAAATTTTAAAATAAATGATGCACAAGGACAATGCCAACTTAACATTCTGTAAAAGTTTCAATAAATTCCATCAAGTAGTCTGGGAGGAGTTGTCGCCACAACGTAAGTACCCTATGGCGGACGGATGAACGGACGGACGGAAGGACACCATGCATGATTACTATATACCGCCCACTAAGGCGGGTGTTATAAATACATTTTAAACGACTTCTTTAGGTGGAGTAACGCGAAATATGATCTATTTAGATGTTTCTCATTTCACTGGAAAAATTGTAATTGTGTATTTTTTTCTTAGTAAATAATTACTGTATATTTCTATTTGCTTACCCCTTTGGGTGTAATTTGCAAGTAATTTTTTATTAAAATTAAAGGACAGTTTCAGTTGTATTTTAATAACCTGCAAAGACCAGAATGACAGCTTTACCGAATATCCAACAATATCAATTTTAAAAGAGTAGAAAACATTTTTTGATGGTCTACAAATCGGTCATAATACCTGCACTGTACCAGATTCAGGCATTATTATTATAAAATTATGGATTTCAAATGGTTTGGTTCTAGTGCTGTTGATGAGGAATTAGTTTCCGGGATGACCGTACTGCTCATTAAAATTGTTGTAATTGGAGTTAAACATATGTGTTATAGCCTTATGTTCATTCCCTCAATATCCTTTCGTAAAAATAATTAATACGCCTGTTTTCAAACGTTTAAGTTTGCAAATTAAGCCAGATGACATGGTTGTATAGCATGTATATTGTGTTATGTGGGAAATCGCTTGAACTAAACATGAACAAGAATTCCGGTCAGCCGCTGATCGCAAAATGTTAATTGAATTGACGACGTTCCAATTACTAAATCGCTGACTGTTGAACGATCATCGAACAACAAAACTGCGGCTAGCCACAGTTCCATCTATCTATGTAACTTGTTTTGATTACACAACACAGGTGACCTGACAAACTTACCTGAGTACCCTCCAAAATGTGTACACATAGCAGGAGTTCAGATTAACATTTTTTGCGATGTTTATTCAAATTAAAATGTATTTTATGAAACAAATAAAAATAATCTAAAAATGCATAGAACTTCTGGCATTCATATATATTCCCGTTTATGCAACTTTTCGTTAATAGTATTATCTTTATATTTTATTTTTATTCCTAAAATTTTGTATTTCAGTAGATTTCTTATAAAACTGTATTCATTTCAAAATAAAGCAGAATACACATCGATGTCCAGTTGACTCTAGGCATACCTGAAATAATTCTATATTATTTGGTGTTTAATGGTATAATGGTGAATATAAAAACGAAAATACAGATTATTTTATCAGACGAAAAACGACTTATTTCAAAATATGATATGTAATCGTTGTAACTGCATCAGTCAGACATACGCAGGAGCAGAAGTTATACTACACAAGCATGATTGCAAGCAGATTGTAGCAACACTTTTCACAAATCCTTGATTCCAAAAAGTTTTTATTTTTTCGAAATATGACCATAACATATCAATTATTTCAACAAGATATATACATATGAAAATTCCCATACAGTTAGAAACCAGCAATGTACATCACAATAGGTCAACAGATATAAGCCTTACAGCCTTTTAAAACTGTTTGAATATGAAAAGCTTGAAGACACGATTCGAAGCTTTGTATGAAAGTGCATAAATACAAATTCCATCGATACAAACAAATTTAAGCTTGGTAGTGTTGACAAAAGGTATGTTTGAAAAAATATAAGCGAAAACATTTAAATAATGTTACAAGGATGAAAGAAAGTTGAAAGGAGTATGAGAAAAAGGGACGAGAGAGGGGAAGAAAAAAGATAGTGAAAGGAAGACCAGTAGAAAGGGGCTTCAAAAGGAGAGGGGATGGGAAAAGTAGCAAGGGGCGGAGAAAAAGATGACACCCTTGTCTGCTCCTCCTACATGCCAATTAAAACCCCACTCGTTAAGGTTAATTGCACAGTGTAGAGGATAGGCACCTCTTAAGTGTCAAAATTTAAAGTCAAGTTGAACTAATTGAAGGTGTCCTACACATTTCTGATTTTTGCATATTTATACAGATAAAAGAGATACATCAGAATGTGTAAAAACAATGGCAGTACCCAGGCTACTTATTTTATCTAGGAGATATTAAAATTCCCCAAAATAATGTCTGATTTAAGTTGGATATAGGTAAAAACTACAAATCTTTACCTTTAAACACTGTTTACTTGTACTTTTAAATCGGCAGATATCCTACAGTTTTCAAAAAAAGTAATATTTTGTAGGATATGTTTTAAGCTTTTCAAAGCTATAAAAATATTGGGGGGTACCCAGGCTTATTTTTTCGGCATAATTCTTGTAAAGAAGTGAACTTTCACTTCAGGGTTCTTTAAAGAATGGGGGTCAGTCCCAGTGATCTGTCAAAGAGGTGTCAGATAATAAACTAAATACAAATTTGCAATTTAATAATACCACAACCACAAGACAAACAAAAAACAAAAAAAATAACATATATATACTCCTCCCAAACACTCCTCTGTCTCACAGACATAGTCAAAATACACCAAAACTAAATACACATAAATAAAAGCTAAAATAAAAATAAATAATCAGTCCATTATTAGTCCATCACAGTAAAAAAAATCACAGTTCATGGTTTTCCAAATTAAATGTTCTGTTTAAATGAATTACAACGGACAAACGACAAAGGTAAGTTCTAATTCAGTTGAGACTATTTATAAATGCCATAAAGTGTCCTCAAATTAAATGTTCCACAATTTACTCACTGACATATTATCTGAATTTTTTGTACTGACGGACTTAAACTCATGTCCTAAATACTGACATTCAACTGGATCTAAAACATGGTTTTCTGGACATTTTTTACTCATAATACCTTGCTTATACATCCATAACCAAAATATATCTGTGACCAAAGTACAACCATGACCAGAAGTCCCCTGCGAAAGGAATAAAACAGAGTCACCTGTGGGTGGAATTTCATTACCATGAATAAATCCGCCAATATATACTTATATGTAACCGTGCGCGCCATTTTAACAAAACTCAAACCGAAATAATTCCCCGCGATAGTATAAAATTGAAAATCAGGGTGGGGCTGGACCAATGTGTGTGACAAACCTACCTAAGAGTTCTCTATTGTCCTGGTGGACAAATTATTTGTGAATTGTCCTGCATTGATAATTCCTTTTAAATAAATAAATGTCCTGACAATATTATCCCCCAAACTCTATGCTTTTTTCAAGTCAGTCCATCTTGTCTGACTTCTCCAATGTCCAGGCAGAAACTGACTACACCCTAGCTCATGCAGTCCAGGCGATCTAAATATAACCTGTCTGACCAGTTTCTACCTTTTCATTACCTGTTAGGCCAACTCTATTACCATTTAAATCTCTAAGAGTTAATAACAAGTAATGCACTAAGAAAGATCCAAACTCATTTTTTTTACATTCCTCCCACTAAGGAGACAAAAATACATTTTTGTCCAACCGAAACACACAGCAAACAAAAATTTTCCTGTTTTTTTTAAGCTTTGACACTTTCTATAATCAGCAAAAACAACTGCAGAAATAAACTCCATGCATGAACATACATACATCTATATACAAACCTGGAATCTTTTTAGGAGACTTTACTCTTCTAACCTAGACAATGCATCTGCCACTATGTTCAACCTACCTGGCACATACGAAATATTGAATTTTAACTCCTGAAGTACTAGACTCCACCTTACTTACGTTGGTTACTCATTTTCATTCTATGAAGCCACTGTAATGGTGCATGGTCAGTTTCTATGGCATACTCCTTACCTTCTAAATAAATTCACAAAGACTTTACAGCCCAAACTATGGCAAAGCACTCCTTTTCTATGACAGAATACTTACTCTCAGTTTTTGAGAACTTCTTGCTCATATAAAATATTGGATGTCTGCCATCACTGATTTTTTTTTTTTCAAGAACACACCCCACTCCGGTCTTACAAGCATCAGTGCACAATATGAATGTGAGAGAAAAATCAGGTGCTCTTAACACTGGCTCAGATGCAATCAATGACTTCAACTGATCAAAATACTGCTGGTGCTCACTTATCCAAATTACCTTGTTTGGTAAACCTTTTTTGTAAGATCTGTCATTGATGCTGAATATTTGGAAAAGTTTGGTATAAATTTTCTGTAGAATCCAATGAGTCCAATAAATGACCATACCTGTTTCTTTGTAGTCGGTGGTTTGAAATCCAAAATAGCTTTGATTTTATCTTGAATAGGTTTGATTTCTCCCCCTCCAACAATATGACCAAGAAATTCTAACTTACCCAATCCAAAGTAACACTTTTTTGGTCTAGCTGCAATGCTTGCTTTCCGGAGAGCCGTTAATACCAACCGTTTATGTTTTAAATGCTCTTGAAATGTATTACTGTAAATTCCAATATCATCTATAAAGGAATCTGCGAAACCGTCACAGTCTTTTAGAACTCTTTTCATCAAACGTACAAATGAAGCACTGGAGTTAACCATACCAAAGGGCATTACTGTAAATTGATACTGACCCATAGGTATCACAAAAGCACTTTTCTGCTTTGCATCATTATCTAAACTTAACTGCCAATAGCCTTTAGTGAGGTCTATCTTGCTTACATATTTAGCCTTACCTATTTTATTTAATACACAATCTATTTGGGGCATTGGACTGGGATCAAATTCTGTGATTGTATTAATCTCTCTGTAATCACAGCAAAATCTAATTGATGAGTCTTTCTTTTTTACCAATACAACTGGTGCTGCATAAGGACTTTTCGATTGCTCTATAATGCCCAGTTTCAACATTTCATCTAACTCTTGCTGAACCTTTTCTCTACGTGCATAGGAAATTGGATAGGGTTTTCTATAGACAGGCCTATCTGTAGTTAGCTTTAACTTATGAGTTACCAAGTCTGTCCTCTTTGGCACATCAGTGAATATGTCAGAAAATTCACTTAAGGAGATACGGTCCTGAAAAATAAAGTAATTAAAGCTATATAAAAATGTTACTTATAGATAGGAAAAATGTCTCTTGTCAAAAAAAATGAAATAAAATGGATATGTACATGACTTGGTTTCCATGGCAACGGACTCCGAAAGTGCTATATTCTTGTATTTTAGATGATTTTATGTGGCATGTAAAGATCAATGCAAAAATATTGAACCTATTTGTTTGAAATATGTTTTTTGCCAGCATAGACATGCGTAATGTACAAGCTTTTGGTATACAGAAAATTAATATTAGATTGTATATTCTTGTCAAACTAAAAATCAAGAAATTTCGAAATTTGTCAGATTTTTGATAATTTTATGCTCATTTTGGCTCATAAAAAGAGGATAAATAATATTTGGAATAATTAACGTTATTATTTTTTATTTAATTTCAAAGCATTTATAATAAGCTAAATTATGGTAGAAAAAAATATGGGTACATGATAAGGATGAAATGTTGCAGAGGTAAATCTAGAGGCTACCTGTTCCATATAATTTTATACAGTAGGCGCCATTAACTAAATAAAAATCAAGGAAATGGCATTGGAGATTATGTCTGTACTATTAAAACATTTCTGTTAATAAAACACACAATTTGACAAAGCAATTACACAGAAATTTATTCATTTCTTACCATAAGAAGTAAAAAGGATAAAGAAAACAGAAAAATACCCCCCCCCCCTTTTGTGTTAACTACATGTACCTATAATTGCAAGCATTCAAACAATTTTTCATCTTTTGCACATTCGCACAGTTCTTGGCTTGAAATGTGTTCATAAAATACAGTGCACCTTCAGTTTAACCCTGTGCTGCCTTTTAATTTTAGTGTCAGGGATGGGGTACGGAGGGGGCTGGAAGCATTTTGTTTCTATATTCGACTTTGTATTTTTTCTATGAAGATTTGAATTCTTAATTATAAAAATATTGAATATATATTGCCTTGTTGTGGAGATACTGATGAAATTCTGAAAGCACTAGAAGATCTCCTGTAAGTGGTATGGCTAAAAACCACAAATTATGAAACAATACATCTGAACGTAGCAACAATGGCTAACAATTTACAAATCATGGCCAATATTAATAAGTGTTATGTGTTTCTCTTCACATTGTTGAGACATTCAGGTTGGCCTTTTATAAAACTTTATAATGTCAAATAGCTCCTTGATATGATCTAGACTTTAATTGTGTCTCAAATGAATGAATTATTTAAAAAAAGCAATAAAAGGCAACACCGAGGGCAGTATGATAGGACCGCAGCATGTTGACCCCTGAAATTTGCACAAATTCATTATGAATGTTTGAGTCCCTAAATACAAAAACTTTAACCTAAGTCACCCATGCATAAAATGTAGGTCAAAGTGACCTAATTTTTACCTGGAGCTTCGCAACTTTCCAAGACGCATCTACATACAAAATAGTATTCCTCTACGACTTGTAGTATCCCACATCTGGACTCTTACAAAAACTTTAACCCAAGTCACTCATGCATGAAATGTAGGACAAAGTTACCTAATTTTTACCTGGAGCGTCTTAACTTTACAAGACACATCTACATACAAAATATTATTCCTCTACAGGTTTTAGTATCCAATATCTGGACTCTTACAAAAACTTTAACCTAAGTCACTCATGCATGAAATGTAGGTTAAAGTGACCTAATTTTTATCTGGAGCTTCGTAACTTTACAAGACGCATCTACATACAAAATATTATTCCTCTACAAGTTGTAGTATCCCAGATCTGGACTCTTACAAAAACTTGAACCTGAGTCACTCATTCATGAAATGTAGGTCAAATCCACCTATTCTATATATCAACCTCAAGCTCTCCTCAAGATGCATCCATGGACAAAACATTGTCCATCTACGACTTGTTATTCAAAAGATATATGGTCTTAAGTTCGAACGGACAAACGGACGAACGGGTAAAACGCTATATCCCCTCCCAAACTTCGTTGGGCGAGGGGATAATAAATGAACATAAAGTAGATGATGACATGCCCCTGCATAAGGTACAGATTAAAAAGTGGTTTGTAAGACACATATATTGTACAATGCCCCCCAAAAATATTTTGACTGTGTATCCTCTATGTCAAAATTGCCAAAAAAAGTTCAACATTGTATTTTTTTCATAAAAATACACCAAAATCAAAATCAATACTAAAATCATATCTTCACTCTGCAAAACAAAAATCAGTTGGACAAAGAGAAAAATATGCCAAAATAATCGCTAGAAGAAATGGCACGAACGAACTATGTACCCTGTATAGACGGACATGGGTAAAATGCCCCTGACTTATTGTCCCGGGGCCATAAAAAATTATAGCTGCAATAAATATACAAATCCACATATTGTTCATATGCAAACAAAGAAACAGCACAAGTCCCAAGAAATGCGATAAAAATTTACATGAAATGAAAGTACATGTATGGTATGAAAGTATGTTCTCTAATTTTAAGTGCAAAGACAACAGCTTCATTTTTTTTTCATAGGGACTCCCTAAAGAAACACATAATTAATCAGAAATTAACATTAAAACAGAACTGTGTTAGTTAAATTAACATATTAAAATGAAAATATGCATGCATGTTGGTTGTTTTCAGACCTGTCCAGACACTAAATAGTGTTGAAATTTATTAAAACACAACACATAAACAGTATCTAGGCAATATCTGATACATGTATATTCAGTTCACAGCTGGCTAAAAACTGGTCCCTTGGAAACATTATTAACGAATAAAGACAAGTCAGTACATTATAATCATTATAATAAATGACCGATGCAGCTTTATCAATCATGTCACAAAACCTTAGCCTTCTCATGGGTTTTCTTGTTTGGGGGTGGCAATGTTAGTGATTACTTGATTGCCTGGTGAATTTTTCAACTGATGCAGTGTACATGTATTATTCTATAATATATAAATACTAATGGTAAAATTGAATTAACATTAAAATGAATAAAAAAGGATATTCACTCGATAGAAAGGATATTTACTCCAAGAAAATGATATTCACCGCGGGAAACGTCACGCGCTACATATTTTTAGAAAAAGGGAAATCCCGTATTTATGCCTTCCAATCACATTGCTATTTTACATTGTCGCGTGACAACGTCATCGGCATTACTAGAAACAGAATGGCTACAGTCTAAATAAGACGATTCGCATGTATTGATCAGCGGAAAATGGTGCAAATATGGAAAGAGCAAGACACTTAAAAAACGTTAAAAAAAAAACAATATTTTTGACAAAAAATCGCCCAACGGATGTCGACAGCACATAGCCGTTAGCACATAATCGTCGCACATTATACAGATGCAAGGATTGAACAGGAAGTAACACCAGCATTCATTTAAAAGACAGATATCATCAAATTTTAAGGATAAAAAATTTAATTCTTTGATTAAATTTTTTAAAGAATCGATGTTCGCTAGTTACATAAAAATGACAATCCCTCCCTTCTTCATATTCTCCAACCAGTGTGGAACAATCGGAAAAACACAAATGATAAAGTAAAATCTTTTAACGAACATCTGGACTTGATTGCACAGATGTCAATTAAAGTTAACTGACATTTAAATTTTAAGTGTAAATTAGTTTGGTTGAATTTGTGAAGGATTTAATATACACTTAAAATTTGAACGTCAATTAACATTAATTCACGTTTGTGCAACCCAGTCCTGTTGTTTAAAGCCTTGTGAGAACACCTAAATGGCGACAGCAGAATAATTCAGAAAATCTTATTCGTTACTAAATACTAGCATCACTAAAAGGATGCAAATAACACTGATCGTTCTTTGAAAAGGGCACATATCACAGACATATCAAACCTTCTTCGATTTACAAGCAAATACTTTTCAAGTATTTAATTCATTCACTTCATATAATTTTGGATCTCAAATCTCCTTTGAAAACAAATACCATATAGTTTTATCATGTACATTTCAGTCCTACAAGTCAAACGTTGAAAACTCAGTGTTAGCTAGAATCTGTGAATTTCTGACAGTAAAGTTTATGATTAAATTATATTTATTGTTTTAATCATCCACAAAATATTATTTCAAAAGTAAATATTTCATTTATTTTATGCGATATCCAAAACCTCTTTAATTCGACACCCATAGAAAATTTCACACATGATACATGTAAATGAAGAATTATTATGTATTTATCAGATAATAGAATAAAACAGTTACTGTCTTTAGTTTCGGTAAATGTGCAGTGTAATTGACTTTTGGGAAAACAGATATTCACCTCGCCATGCGGCTCGGTGAATATCTGTTTTCCCAAAAGTCAATAGCACTGCACATTTACCTCAACAAAAGACAGTAACTGTATAGTATCAGACCCCTTTTCAATTAAGATTACAATATTTCAGTAAACATTTTCTTAAGTTTCAATATTTTTAGTAAATAATTCTTGATTACATGTGCAAACAGTTAATCAAATCAAAACAAATCAAGTATATATTGTCATATAAACATACATGTAGCTTGTGACATTAACAAATAAAACTAGCAAGTAAAGAAAAATAATAACAGAGTTATGAGTCTACTGTTAATGAATACTTGATTAGATAGCAACCACCTTTTATGAGCAGCCTCATAATGCAGTAACGGGTGCCTTAGCCCATTATACATGTTCGCACAGGGTCCATTCGCTAGTTGGGTTTGTTTACTTTGCAAGTAACGTGCCATGTTAATTACATATGTACCTGATAAAATCAGTATTGAAATTAAGATTTATTTTTTTACAGATTGTTGACTTTGAAGTGATAACTGGATAATTTAAGGAAGCTCGCTGGTCACGTTTTGGTATTTCTGTCAGATTTTCAGACTCTTCTGGTTTTATTCATTCAAAAGCTTCATCATGATTATGAGCATTATAATTTTTTGCCCACGCACCCCTATATTTTGTTTGATAATTTCATTTTATACATCTTGAGCAGCATTCTAACAAAATTTTATAAAATCCTATTTATTCTATCACATTTGATCATGGAAAAACATTACTTAATTTAAACCTTTGAAAATTTCAGAGGAGTAAAATTTCCTGCCATATATCTCAAATTGACATCAGCAACCTACATTTTATGTATATCATTCTAATGCACATATGTTTGTTACACTAATTTTGATTGATTTTTGTTCACTAAAACAACTTCTTTTTCAGTTATCTAACAAAAAATTATATTCATTTGAAATCGTATTTATTGAAAATTATTGAACATATTGAAAGTTTAGAATGTTTAATTAACCTAAAGCATTTTGTGGATCAGTACTGAAACAAAGAAACACAATCATGTTTTTTTTAGCACTTATGCATATCCAGAAACTAAATTAACAGTTACTTCGATATTTTGTTATTTGATATGTCACATGTACAATCGAACATCTCAACAGATAAATGACATAATATATTAGAGCGATTTTTCTGCAATCAAATAGTGGGGGGGATTATGCAAAAGTAATATTTTGATTTTTTTATGTCTACTCTGAATAGTATCCCATCCTGATTCCCTTTATATTTTCCACCTGGGGGTTCCCTTGCGAAATCCTGTAATTATCCTTGCGGCTTGAAGTTGGATAGATTCAATAAAATTAGACTCCTCTTCAGTAAAAAAATATCCCAAACTACATTTCCATATTCCAGAATAGGTCTAATAAAACCAATAGAAATTTTTTTCAAGGGACTGCCTTATCAAGTTTATCTTTAAATACCTCATTATATGCTTTGGTGTCAATATCTTGGATATGAACCCCCCTCCCATTTAGCACTAGAAAAAAAGTTTAATCCAAGATGTTTATGAAGCTTATGACTAGTACTGTGTTACACCTACATGTTGATGTACATATGTATGAGAAAGGAAAGTCAAATACCGAGGCAACTTTGTCAGTCTGTGAAAATCTTCAATATCATTTATTGTGGCTGTGACTTATAAAACGCACAGAAAAAAATGTCTCTATTTTGGGCGAATGGACCCTGTGCGAATAGACTCGGATTCTCAAAATACAAAATTCACCAGGATCACCCGGCACTGTCCCCTCCTTTTTCCATGAAACTGACAAAACGCCAAATATAATGACATAGGTAATTGTTTCCAGTTGTTATTAATGAGATTCTGTTCAAATGCTATAATATAGACAGTGGTAGATACAGACTTACTGCTAAGGGGTCTGATCAATAATTCATTAAAGGGGGGGGGGGGGGTTGGGGCAGAAGCAATTTTCCTAAAAACAATTATCAGGAATTTTAAATATTTCCCAATGTACAGGGGCCCGGGCACCCCTGGATCAGCCACTCATAGACTTGGCGAATGTATTTAAGACAAATTTTCGTTTTTGACAAACTGTATGGTTTTGTCGTGACACGAAGGTAAATTTTGCAATATTTTCCGATTTCACGCGTGTTAAGAAACCCTGAATGGTTGCAGCTAAAAGGGCCTTTGACAGGTGTTTTCAATTCAGATAAAATAATCATAAAGTATGTTCCCAGACACAAATTATTCGCATTGTTGCTGGTGGACTCCTTGTGTTCGCTGTTGTTTACAAAATGGCATCGAAAATCAATCGTCTTGTCGTAATCACCAATTTCAAGCGTGTTAAGAAACCCTGAATGGTTGCAGCTAAAAGGGCCTTTGACAGGTGTTTTCAATTCAGATAAAATAATCATAAAGTATGTTCCCAGACACAAATTATTCGCATTGTTGCTGGTGGACTCCTTGTGTTCGCTGTTGTTTACAAAATGGCATCGAAAATCAATCGTCTTGTCGTAATCACCAATGATTGCTAATTTTTTATCAAAAAATATAATTTAACGCATTTCAGTGATAAAATCAATCATGTTTATTGCAAATATATAATAATAACATCAAATAATTTCGACACAATAAGTTACACTTTAACGACAGTTGGAGTTGCGCGAAAGATTCAAATTGTCAGGATCGTAACACCTTAAATGTTCTACTACCTGTTTATGTTGCTCTACTGTCAAATCAACTGATATTGTTACATCACTCACCGTTTCTTTGCAAACCAGTTGAGGTGTTGCTTTAAAATCCAGATCTTAATCTTCATTTTCAAATTTATCCTCAACAACATCAATACATGCCAAATACTCTACCTCAGATTTCAAGGTCTCTGGGCGTTCATACTATGTTTTTAGCATGATAAATCTTTTCCCTTCCTCTTTCCTTTACTTTATAATCTACTGTACCTACCTTATCAGTAACAACATATGGTCCTTTCCATTGTGCTACAAGTTTATTTTCACTTGTGGGGAGTAAAACTAATACCTTACTGCCTACCTCAATCTCTCTGGTCCTTGCCTTTTTATCATAGTATTTCTTCCGTACTTGTTTAGCTTTTATCTCATTCTCATGTGCTAATTCAGACATAGTTTTCAGTCTCTCACGAGTTTCTATCAAATAACTGAGTACAGAGGATTGACAGTCTCCTTGTTCTTCCCACTGTTCTTTGAGAACAGACAACGGACTCCTGACATTTCGTCCATATAATAACTCAAATGGTGAAAAACCAGTAGTATCATTTGGAACTTCTCTGTAAGCAAATAATACATAAACCAGATACTTATCCCATGTCTTTGGTTCCAAAGATGCATATGCTTTCAACATACGTTTTAATACTCCATTAAATTTCTCACACATCCCATTTGTCTGTGGGTGGTAAACGCTCGATACCATGTTTTCAACCCTGAGTAATCTACATACCTCAAGCATTAAAGTTCGACCCTTGGTCAGAAAGTAACTCTTCAGGAAAACCTACCCTAAAGAATATTTCCATCAATGAATCAACAACTGTCTCAGCATCTTGACTCCTTAGTGCAACAGCCTCTGGATATCTTGTGGCACAATCCACAATCACCGAAACATACCGATTTTTACGCTCCGTAACCGGTAAAGGCCCCACAAAATCAATGCGGCGAAAGGGTATATCAATAGGTGGAATACTCACTAGTTGTACTTTAGCTGACTTACCTTTTGCACTACTTAGTTGGCAAACTTGACATGATTTACAATTCATAGCCACATCTTCGAAGATACCTGGCCAAAAGTAATGTTGTAATATTTTATCCCTAGTCTTTTTTATTCCAAGATGACCAGATAATGGAATGTCATGACCAAGTTCAAGTACAATATTTCTATACTTTTCGGCAAAACAATCTGATGTATCTCTTCTTCAATTGGAGACATCTATATTCTGTATAAAATACCCGACTTCATTATGAATTACGTTTTCTGTTTACTTGGAGATTCCTGAACTAGACTTCTTGCCTTTTCCAAAGTTGTATCTTCAGTTTGAGCTATTTTTAAATCTTCTTTACTATATGTTCCCTTTACATGTTATGCAATATTGCCAGATACATTGCAAAGTAACTTTCCAATACCAGTTTTTACCTTTTCATCCCTGTCCTTTTCTTCTTTTACTTGTGCTCTTGTCTGTACAGCCTGACATACATCATTACTGAAATCCTTACCAACTTTTTCTGTTTTTTCTACTGTTACTTTTTTAGGAACAAAAGTATTTACATAATTACCTATTACCAAATCAGCAAATGGTGTGTCAAGAACCAAAGCTAGTACTATACCAGTTATGTAAGGTGTAACTACATTAATCCACACTTCTTCACAATTTCTAACTGTCCCATCTGCTAAACAAATATCTCTCATATTACCTGTTCTTTCCATTCCATTAACCAGACTAC
>MJUU01064983.1:57173-73686 GCA_002080025.1 Modiolus philippinarum
TACCCCTGCTTTGACTAGCACTATTACCTGGCTGAGGTTTCATCTTTTGACTATTGTCAGAAACAAACCTCTCAGTTTTATGAGCAACTTGAAAAGACTCTACAAGTTCAACTACCTCATTAGCTGATCTAGGCCTATGTTCATTTACCCAAAGTCTCAAATCCTTACTACAATTTTGAAGTAATTGCTTACGCAGCATTAAGTCCAATAGTTTTTCATAGCTAATACCTATACTTTCACGTTCACACCAGTGTAACAGATATTCTAATTTTACCCTGAATTCTCTGAATGTCTCGTCCTTTTCCTGAGTTACAAACCTAAATTTCTTCATATAGGTTTCTGCAGTTAGCTCATACCGCTTTAAGATGGCATCTTTAATTTTATCATAATTACTACCATCAGCATCACTCATGCGTGAATATGCCTCCAATGCCTTACCACTAAGTAAAGGGACTATACGTATTGGCCACTCTGGCTTTGACCACTTATGCAAAGCTGCTAACTTTTCAAATGATTTCAAGAAAACATCTGGATCTTGTCCTTCAATAAATTTTGGTAACTTACTATATTTCTTATCTCATGTGCCAGGAGGGACCGAACCAAGGGCTTGTTGTGCCGCTATCTCTAATAGCAAGTTCACGCATACGTATTTCATTTTCCATTTCTGTACGTCTCATGTCGCGTAAAGCCGCACGTTCCTCGCGCTCTGCAGATTGTATTTCCTTCCACAGGGTTATACATTCTGTAACATACCCCCCTTTATCCAACAGCTCAGATATCTACTGAGGCATATCCATTTTCAAGTTGAATTTCAGTCATACAAACTAAATACCTTTCTGACAGATCCCGCCGAGGATGCCAAATGTAAAGAAGTGAACTTTCACTTCAGGGTTCTTTAAAGAATGGGGGTCAGTCCAAGTGATCTGCCAAAGAGGTGTCAGATAATAAACTAAATAAAAATTTGCAATTCAATAATACCACAACCACAAGACAAACAAAAAAACACAAAATAACATATATATACTCCTCCCAAACTCTTCTCTACCTCACAGACATAGTCAAAATACACCAAAATTAAATACACATAAATAAAAGCTAAAATAAAAAGAAATAATCAGTCCATTATCAGTCCATCACAGTAAAAAAATCACAGTTCATGGTTTTCCCAGTTAAATGTTCTGCTTACATAAATTCCAACGGACAAACGACAAAGGTAAGTTCTTATTCAGTTGAGACTATTTATAAATACCATAAAGTGTCCTCAAATTAAATGTTCCACAATTAACTCACTGACATATTATCTGAATTTTATGTACTGACGGACTTTCTGACTTGTACTAAAGCTTGTGTAAAGCCATTACTCTAATAAATATATATGTTACTACTTAAACGGACTTAAACTCATGTCCTAAATACTGACATTCAACTGGATCTAAAAACATGGTTTTCTGGACATTTTTCACTCATAACTCCTTGCTTATACATCCATAACCAAAATATATCTGTGACCAAAGTACAACCATGATCAGAAGTCCCCTGCGAAAGGAATGAAACAGAGTCACCAGCGGGTGGAATTTCATTACCATGAATAAATCCGCCCATATATACTTATATGTAATCTTGCGCGCCATTTTGACAAAACTCAAACCGAAATAATTCCACGCGATAGTATAAAATTGAAAATCAGGGTGGGGTTGGGCCAATGTGTGTGACAAACCTACCTAGGAGGTTTCTATTGTCCTGGTGGACAAATTATTTGTGAATTGTCCTGCATTGATAATTCCTTTGAAATAAATAAATGTCCTGACAATATTATCCTCCGAACTCTATGCTTTTTTCAAGTCAGTCCATCATGTCTGACTTCTCCAATGTCCAGGCAGAAACTGACTACACCCTAGCTCATGCAGTCCAGGTGATCTAAATATAACTTGTCTGACCAGTTTCTACCTTTTCATTACCTGTTAGGCCAACTCTATTACTATTTAAATCTCTAAGAGTTAATAACAAGTAATGCACCAAGAAAGATAACTCAAACGCATATTTTTTACAATTCTCCAAAAACCTCGTATGTTGACAAAACACGGCCTTTTTTATTTGCGCTGTCGTCTAGTCATTACGCCGCAATGAAGTAACGTTCTTTTGTTTGTGTACGTATCGTTCCTTGTTTTTGTTCTCGCTGTGTCCTCTGTCCCTCTTAGTTATAGCCTTTTATTGTCATGTGTTTGATGTATTATCCTTCATTTTGTTGCTTTATTACTTCCGTTACTCACACTCAAGAATTTATTTTTTGAAATCTTAAAATATCTAAAAAAAAAATGTTTAAACCTAGAGAGTATCTCCCTCATTAAAAGCTCAGACGGCTTTCTATTTATTTCATTTTGGTTGTTGTCAAGCAGCCCTTATACGTCTTTGTTTTTTTTACTTCTAAATATATTGAATTTATCTGTATTGATGACACATAAAATGTCGAAATGGTCATATACAGATGCTAAATTTACGGTAACTTTGGTGCTTACTTATTCGACTTTAACCAAACCAATAGCGATAATTTTTATTTTATATGAAAATTTTCATCACATGCTATTGCTGATTTGTGATTTTTTGGAAATATTTACACATATTTGCAATGATTTTTGCATTTTCTTTTACTCTCGGTATGCCTGAATTTTACTCGGGAAAAATGTAATTTTATCCCGTCTGTTTGGCCACGGAATTATGCGATTCTTCGGTGTAATTCTCCCCCGGGTATGTACGAACGAAAAAAAAAAAAAAAAAAAAAAAAAAAACAACGTATCGGTAAAACCTGTACATTTTCAAGTTTTCTCAATATGTCTCCGTGGGCATGAAAACTATTGAGTCAAGGAGTTCAGATGAGTAGTGTCCAACGATTATGCATTTTTTCGGTAACCATTCGATAAACCGAGAAAGAAATAACTCAACGTCTGTACTAGAGATAATGTTTCCGTCATAACATAAAACTCCGTTCTGTTACGTTAGTTTTGTAATTTTCGCAGACGCTGGCGTTATTAGTTTATTTTTTTTTCGGCAACACGTATTGATCAAAATTTCTATTACCATCTGATGCGGATATATGGGTAATACCAGCATTCTTTGGAATTTCTGAATATCCTTTCCGATAATCAATAGTTTGATTTGAGTAGGTTAGCGTAAAAGTTAATATGATACACGTATAATGAACTATATTTCAAAATGACCACTGAATTGTACTTATTTAAAACTGTATACAGTAAAAATAGTAAGTTGAAAATAACAGGAAGCACCCACACTGACAGAAAATGAGTTGAACCTATTTTCGTGTATTCAATCCCCTCAACATTTATCGTATTCCCTAAAATACAATAAATCAAACAAGCAAAAACGTAAACAACAAAACAGATTGACTTTATAACTGATTGACTACTGAGTACCTTGAACAGGAAAGACTTGTGTATGTGCGAATGTGCTTGTCATAAATGATATACTATAGTAACAAACTATTATTGTTTCACGGGGGTGACCTGGTATTTTTTAGGGTGGATTTGCCAAGTTGATCTCAAAACTTGACACGAATTTATATGCCCAAATATATAAAACATACCCTGAATTTATATAACAACACTAAATTAAGGACCGGAATACATTCATATACCATTGATTTGATTTAACACGAACATTTTGAAACATAAAAGAACATGAAATATTGTACATTGAAAGAAAATAATGAACAAGAATTATGTTGTCTCATAAATCATTGTCCATTTTTGTATTTTTATTTTGAAATTCAAATTTATATACTTTCTTCCTTTATCCAAATTTATATACAATTTGTGTAAAAACAAACCAAAATTAAAAAAAAAAAGATGCGTAAACGATACCCCAATTATTGGCACATACCCGTACACTAAAATAATGGTGTACGGGGTTACCTCCTCCCCCGGGTATTGTTCCCTATACACATATAGAACATAATTGTATGAAAATATTTTGTCAAGTTTAAAAAACCGGAATAATCAAATATATCGGCAAACGAATAACGAAGCAAAAATGATGAAAAGGGGAATTCAAAAATCAAAAATAAAACTCACGGCAAATCACATCCAACACGAATTGAGACAGCACGAAAAGCACAAAACAAATAAACATAAATGAACAAGAACGCCACAAAACTAAAGTACTAACTGTGTGAATCCCTACAAAAACTTAGATATCAGCAGGTGCTCCGGAAGGGTAAGCATGATCTGCTCCATGCGTGGCACCCGTCACACTGCCAGTGAAAAGTCTGGTTTATCACAGTCAGTGTTTGTCAGTCGGGTCGTCAACTCTGGATCTTCCCAATAATATCTATTCTCATCTGTGAAATAGAAACATTGTAACGTTCTGTCAAATCATGGGAACATCCGTAAGACTTATGTAGTGACAATTGCAACAATGACTGAAAAATACCCTTGATGTATAAGTTTTTGAGACAGTAATTTCGCTCTGTTGACAAAATCGCTGTACAAACTATACACATGGCATTCGCGAATGAGTTGTGAAATGAAATCACCATATATATATATATATATATATATATATATATATTACATTAGACAAGCATACTTTGAAATCATTATTTAGAACAGGAGCTATAACTACAAAGTATATCACATATATTTTGTAAACATCTATATATACATGTTCATATATATCATGTCTAATGAAGTAACTATTTAATTCAATAGTGTAAGATTACATGTAATCACATTGTTTGCAAATGAATAACACAGTTTGAGCGTACATGTAACTGTTCGAATACAATGATTATTACGACATAAATATAAAATACACCCTTAATAAAGAGTGAAACCTTTTTTGTTTGTATTTTTAAGGCACATTGATACAGCAAATGTATTCATAATATCGATCTGTTGTATGAGGTCTTGCGGTACTCGGGTAAATTTTGTAAACAAAATACATGAGAAAAGGTAGTCAAATCATAGATTACGGTGAAGTATTTGTTTTCTTTTTCAGAAATTGACATTGAACGCACGAGTTATATCTTGTACTCACGAGTTATACACTTTGTGCACACGAGTTACTATCTTGAGCGCACGAGTTGCTACCTTATGTGCAAGATTTTTACAACTTATGCGCATGAGTTAATATCATGTGCGCATAAGTAACCAGTGTGGACGAGGTTGAGGTGGACGTTGGGCAGGACACATTTATGGATTTTCATTCGCACTTAAAACCAATCTTTGAGCGCATGTCGGACCCCGATGGAGTTTTTTGGCGGTCGACAAGCCCTCAAAGATTTGGTTTCAGAGAGTCAAAAATTCATAAAGCCCTTAACTACGTTCCTTTTTACTGTCTTTCGACTGGATAGAACAGTCACGGTTCTGACATTGTTCAAGTTGCACTGCAAGGTAATTAAAATCAAACATACAATAATATATTTTCACTATCGGAATTTGTTAAGTCTGCTTCCCTTCTATTGTTTTCATAATACTTCTCTGTGCATCTTTTCTGACCATCTGATGCAAATTTTCGTCGCCAGCACTGACTTCTGGACGACCCTATGATCTCATCGGCGTACTTGGATAGTGGCAAAGCCTTTCTAACGTAATAAAGTAATAGACGTCATACAATAGAATGGGGATGTTACCATGGAATGGAAAACAATTCCTCACCAGATGGCAGTGAATTAGTTCAACTTGACATTAACGCAGTTTGTGAGGAGTCGGAATTATCAGAGCTTTATTCATAGTATTTGATCCAAATAATGAAAATACATAAATAGCACTTGTGTAAGTAAATCAAAGGATACCTAGCTTATTTCAGCTACCTCAGTACAGTTGGATCATTTCAAACGAATAGACTGAATTTAAGTGTGATCACCTGTAAACCTGTTTAATACTTTACTTACTGAAACATCACATGTCTTCATGGCGACTTGGCCTGGTTATATTATGTGGAACTTATAATTTACATATGGCTTTCGTATAAGTTTAAGGCAGCAACAATTTCATTTTCTCGGGCGAGGAAATATTATTTATTGAGCTATAATTTATTGGTGAAAACTGGTTACCTTCTGTAAAACATATCGAAAGCAGTTTATTTATTTCTATTAATTTTGAACTGGACATTACATGTGCTTACAGCTACATTGGTTTTTAAACAAGCAATAACTTTCAGCGCTAAAACTTCTTTTTTTTATTTCCAAGTCATGCGAAATTTGAAACCAGAAATTGTCTAAAGAGACGAAAGTTATGACCCGAGCTTCATATTGATATATAAAAGCATATTGATTTCAATCTAAACGAGTTTATCTTTTGTCTTGCCCGAATTTCTATGTGCAAATTATTTAAGAACAAAATTTGGTACCCGAAACTGTCAGACAACAAGGATTTAGGCACGAAATATCTTGAAAATGCTAAAATAAGCATGTATATCCGAACTATCCCAAAATTTTGTATGAAATGTTAAATCTAATTTGCCGCCTGTAACGTGTGTACCTATACATATGTAGCAGAGATTCTGCTTTGATAATGTCATGTTTTGTTACACACTGATGACGATGCTGAAACCACACACGATTTTTGTACACTGGCGACGAGAACTTTTCCACTGTCACATAAATAGAAGTTACCACCCCAGCGACCGAGCTATTACCGGCTTTATTAGAAAATGGAACTGCTTCAATCAAGTATGAACTGCTTGTTAAACGGTAATTGGTACTAATATCTGTAGCATTTTAGAGTAAACGATATCTTCTTTCTAATATTTAGTTTTTATTAACGGGGTATTTATACCGAACACTGAAGATCTTAACTTTAGACTTAAAATGCAAGTTATGTTTATATGCATAGTCATTGACAACACAGTACACCAGTTTGTACACCTACTCATCTATAAATATGATTATGCACGTTTGTACAGGTGAAAATTGTTTATCAGTGCAATCAACATTACAGCTGTGTCAAATGAATAGGATCACAAAACAAGTATTCTTTTTTACCAGTACTAAACAGGAGACATTCTTTTACCTGTCTTTAAATGGTACTTGGCTAAATGAAGTCAAATTTGTGTGTTTCCAAGAAAACGTTATTTTTTCAACAAAATTTCCAAAGGATGGTAGCAAAGTGAATGCAAAATTTGCACAGAATTTTTGTGCACTTTGAATAAAATGAAGGCCACTTAATTTGATACTTCCCCGTCAAAGCACCCCTTCAAAATTAGATAGTCTGCGACTTGACTCGTGACTTTTTTTTAGATTTTTTAAAAAAGGGTTTTAGTGTCAACCAAGTCATGATTTGTACGGAGCTGCACTGACAATGTATTGATTAGATATATTATAGCGAAGGACATAGGAGCGAAATGTTTGGCCTACATTGTTTATTGTACAAATTTCTCTGGAGTACTATCATATTTTCCGTGTCATGCTTGTCGGTAAACCACATAAAATGTGCAAAGGACTGCCATCTATTTAAGATCGAAATACTGGAAAAGAGCATTTTTAAATATATATTTATTATTTATTTCTGACACTTAAAATTTAAGATGGGCATAATACCCCCTCCCAAATGAAATATGAAATATATTCAAAGTGATATAATAATCGCTCGCTATAACCTGAAGTACACACTCCGATAAGTACCCTCGTAAAACTTACAAAAACTGTTGCCTGCTCTGCGAAGACAATATTTTTTTTCACTGGGTTTGTTAATTTTTCTGCATTTAATGGATGTTGCGATAACATTTTTATCTATAGTTTATTAGTCGTATAAATAATGCTTCTTATCAAAATCTCAGTATTATGTAATTTGGTACACAACAGATTATTCAGTGCTTTCTGAATGGTGCATAAGTGGTTCTCAGTGTTGTTGTTTGACATTTTGGGGAAAAAATGGGAATATGATACCCACTTGTATATATATATATTAAAAAAAAAATAAAAAAAAATAAAAAAAAAATAGCAGTATCATTTCTAAGCAAAACTAGGTCTATATTTGAGATAATTTCCTGCACCATTCGACATGAAATTTTCTATGTTTACAAAGTAAGCAGTATGGCAATTAACCCGTGAATTTATTTCATTCAGTACATAACAGATTCAGTCACTGAACCTACCACATATATGCAATTTTGACAAATGTAGATAATTTTTTGTAAGTTTTGTTTTTGTTGAAAATCGTTGCATAGGACATCAAGATTCAAAACTAACTATCTGCCGCTTGTATTGCAAAATGCGTATCCATTTGCCAAAAAAAAAAAAATAAAAAAATGTTTTGGTTCTTGATGTACTTTGTGTAGTACTTTTAAACACTATAAAACAGCTAGAACCGAAGGATTAACTCCCTCCATCGTAGTTTTGTCCTTATTTATATTTGATATTACTGATTATTCGGATTTCGTTTGGTTTTCAACATTTTTAACATTTGTTTGAAATTATGGATTTCCTTTGTTTGGGTTTTAGTGCTGCTGATGAGCAAAACAATTCCGAGATGGCCATACCGCTCAAGTATTGCAGTTGAAGAAGGTAACACACGTGTTAATGTCTCATGTTTGTTTTCTCCATATCCTTTCGTAAAAAACAAAAGGTTGTTTACAGCAATGCTCGACTGCTAATAAACCCCCAAACATACATGTGTAGCATATATATAAATTTATTTTCAAGAGGTACACTTACTTAGGACCACCGTCATCGATTTTTGAAGACATCTGAGCATATTCTGAAAATAACCCAACATAGGAATAAAATTCACCCCTTTATCACCATACTTTTGCTTATTTGTAAATAAAGAAATTAGGATGATGATGATTTATAATTCACACTGCGAATTGGTTTTTGATGTATTTTTGTTGTGTACACGTATAGGGATATAGAGTAATGTACACCAGACAATAATCTGATTCGTTTACGGTATAACCCACAAGACAAGACACTCTTGTCGACGTCTGAATCAAAAACCAACTATTCATATCCCTTTACAGAAAACAATGAAAATGTCCGAAAAAAAAAACGGAAGAACCAAAGACATATAACTGTCTATGCTGGCATACTTACAAGAAATGAATGTTATTTAATCCAAATGGAAAGTGGGAATATTTCGTCGACTTTTTGAATTTCAATACGTAAGTGCAAAGAGCGAAAAATAATCACCGACTTGTAATTGTGACAGGAAGTATACCACTAGACACGTTTGATTTTACTGATTACCGTTTAAACTTATTGTTATTAAATACGAACGTTTGCATTGGCTATTTTTTCATTAATATCTACGGCACAATGGCCAGTCAGTAAGATGAGAACAGGACTGTTTTGCTAATTGCATGTTTTTGAAAGCATTACAACAGTGGTACCTAAGGCACAGCTATGAATTATGGGTTGATAGTGGTGACGAACACCAAAGTTACAGATGTTGGAATTGTGTACACGTCGACCTTTATTTTTAAATAAAGTTTAAGAGATTAAGTTTTAGATATAGAAATGTGCAGCATGTCAAAAAATTCACTTTATCGTCATAATGGAAGATGTCTGAATGCCGGTACCTCATCCAAGGTGGCCGTCCGCAGGGAACTTGGTTAATATTGAACACTATTGGAAAACACATTCAAAGATTTTCTTCTCTGAAATTACTTGGTTAATTGAAACCATCCTTGGTCACAAATGTTCTTAGTTGGTCCCCTTTAGAAATATGTAAGGGAGGTCCGGATCAGACCGAAGATTGCTGCCAGGGGGAATTTTGTTTAATATTGAAAGGGAATGCCTTCAAAGTCTTCTCCTCTGAAACCACTGAGCCAATTTTAATAAACATTGGCCTTAATCATAGCAAGGATATCTAGATTAAAAATTATGTTGGATTAGTTTTAGAAGGAAACCACGTGTCTGCCGTTACAAAAAATACCACATAGGGGTAAATTGCTGCTTTGGGCAATTAACCAGAAAAACGTAACGGATATAAAAAATCTGCCAAGAATTCAAAGTAATCTGCATGACAAGATCTACCTGCCCAGCAATGTTGAAGAAAATCTGATTACCCGTTTTGGAATTATAGCCCTTTTCATACAAATTTCTAAAAAACCTAAATGATAAAGGTCCACTTTATATAGCAAAAATGTTCAGCATATAAAGATCTTCCCCCGTTCAATTTTGAAGAAATGTGAATACCTGCAGGGAGTTATTGCACATATTGCCCTTTGTTTTTAAAATCTTCGTTATTTTATACACTTTGCCTTATATTTCTTAAACGATTTCAGATATAGATTAAGTTTTAGATGCAGAAATGTTTATCATGTCAGGGACTACATTTTATCATCATAACTGGAATTGTCTGACATGCATGCATCTCTTCCAAGATGGCCGAAAGCAGGGAGCAGGGAATTTAGCTTAACATTGGACCTTATGGGAAAACAAATTCTAAGATCTTTTCTCTGAAACTATGTGCCCAACTCGAACTAACTTGGTCCAAAGGTCCTTGATTGTTCCCGTTTCAAAAAATGGTCTGGCAAGTCAGCATTAGACCCAAGATGGCCGCCAGGAGAAACATATTTTAATATTAACAAAATGAGAAAGAATAAAAGAGATGTTTTCCTCCTAAGGAATATACCCAATTAGAACCAAACTGTGCCTGATTCAACATGGCCACCAGCAGGGAACAGAGAACGGTTCAACCTCATTTGAAATGCATTGTCAGATCTTATCCTCTGACACATTGGGCCATCGAGGTCCATTAACATAAAAAAATGAGACCATTTAACATGGTGTCTATTTGGACTGTCTCTGTCAGCCATGGACCAGGTTAGCTAAAGGCTCTTGAGTGCCTCTAGTAGATGTTTCCGAATAGATTCTCCACATTTTGACAGTGGGCCTTCCACAACGGATTTTTAGTTTCGGGGTAAATGTAAAAAATACATACACTGAAATTTGCATGTATTTTCTGAACAATGAACCCGTATAGCAGAAAGGGATTTTGATAACTGAGCACTAAATGTACCATTTTGTGGCTTTGATATCCCAAAACAAATAGATGTGCTTAGCATGTATCCTGTATAAACTCTGTAACATTGTTTGTTTCTATTATGTTTATGTAAAGACATTATAACATATCCTTTCATTGCTTAGATATGAAACAACTAAATAAAGAAAAAAACATCAATGAAAGTAAATCCCCCAATCAAAAGTTGATAAACCATTGTGCATATTTTAAAATTGTGCAGTATATACAAAACATCAGTAGGGAGTAAACATTTGATGTATACACGTGACAGGCGGGTTTGACAAGAAAGCAAAATGATTTTTTTTTGCTGAATATAAGGGATAAGAGATCGCATTTCGTAAAGGCAGGATAGCAATATTTCAAGACTGAACTATCCTGGATATTTAAAAAAAATATAGAAGCGCTTGCGGCCACAAATATTGCAGGACCGACAATTTTGCGAATATAAAAAGAGTCCAAAATAGTCACACCATACGTTCCCCTAAAAATTGAATGGGGTTTCCCGAAACAGTGCAAATGAAGCACACGCTGTTAACAAGATAGTAACTCGTGCACACAGGATGCTTTTTTTGCACTTCTGTGCACTAGTTGTACATTTTTTTTCTGTGGAACCCCCGTAACACATACACGTCACGAACTGACGCCAAGGAAGATTCGTTGAATAGGTTCTATATAAGCAAAGTTATAATCAAGCATTAGTAACCCGAGAAACCGAGCCTCATCACTTAAGATGGCACCGTGAAGAATGTATTAATGATTTGAGAATTAAGCAGCTTTGATAAATTGACAGCAGGCTCCGTTATTTCTAGTTAATAGTTACGTGAGACGTTAACCGTTTACGGTTGTTCTCACATCTATGGAAGTTGCTGAACTTACCAATTTTGTTTCGGTATTCGATTGCCGAAGTATCATTAGTATAAAATTCAGCAGCTTTCCTTAATCGTAGGTACTCGGCGATTATTTATGCAGTGAATGGCCGAGTAGTTACGATTGTAGCTTTCTTTTATCGTTAATATGGTATTAATAGAAGGAGTTGCAAAGTTATTCACGCATATCCGGTCGTGTTAAATACTCAAAAAAGTTATTTTGTTTTTGGGTCTTCAATCGTAACAATGAAAGGGTAATAAAGGTTACTCTTGTTCGTACATTGCTTCCTTCCAATTACCAATTTTCGTTGTTTTTGGTTAGGACTTTAACAGAGGTACATTATATAGAGCAATGGTATGTAAGTATTGCTACCTTATTGTTTATTATTCAAGATACAATCTTTCTGTAATCTTTCTTTTAGGAAGTCCTGTTTGAGCCCATAGTTGATTTGTACTAGATAATGTATGGTAAAGGAAAAACGTTGTTGTAATTTTTTTTATTTGAGACATAGTAAAGCAACAACTTGTAAATTGGTTATAGATAATACAGGAATGTTCCTCTTTAAAATCATCGCACGGTCGTCATTCTTTGCTTGAAACAATTTTGTGTTCAATTTGTGTTTTTGACCTATGACGGGTATTCTCGATTATCAACTTCTTGTCATTGCATCCAATCAATGAATGTAGTAAAATCTATAACTGTTCCCCCGAAACCTTTTGTTCTTTACCTGTCAATTTGAAGATTTATACACAATCGTTGTATACAATTTTGCCATCACTGGAGTATCAAGGTCAATCCCCTCAGGTAGTACGAATCGGTGAACAATTTAATTCTATAGAACTTGAATAAAAGTTTTTGACTAACTGACAAAAGTCAGGAGTTTTGGAGGTGTTGTTATAGGTGTTACAAAGAGAATAAAGTGATACTTGTATCGTTGAATTGCTAAAAAAACACATTAGGCCATCCGTATTAACTTAAAACACAGATTACTCCGTCAATCAGTTTTGTGATGGGAAAAAAATCGAGATCCCGCATTGAATAGTTTACTTATATTAAGTGAAGTTACTTTATTGTTTAAATATATTCAAAACATTACTTTTTCTTAGTAGGAATGGATATGTACATGTATGTGAAATTATTTGTTTATTTTTTCTTGAGACCAGACTCGTTGTTTAGTGTAATTATATGCCATACTACATATAACAGTTCTATTAAAGTATCAAATACTATTAAACAAATGCAAAATTGATGTGACATTTGAAGTTGCCTGTTTCTGCAAAAGGGTAAAAAATAATACTTCTGTTTATACATTTGTACATGTATAAACATTTTATGGAAATTATTTCTCTGAGTCTCTTGTAAATCCAACGTATTCTCTAGTTTATTGCTCTAAGATATTCAAGCTTTCATCCCATAACTACCTTTGTCCGATGTATTTGTTAATGTTATGTTTATTTGTTATATTGTAGTCATATTGTCTCCAGTTGTATTACATATGTTTTTCATTTTTTTTTATAAAAAAGAATTGCATGTCTTTTTGCTTAAATGAGTGGTTGTTTATATACTCAGCCACATTCTAGTTGTTTGGATCTGCATCTTTAGATCGTCTGAAACAATGGAATATAACATTTGTGTTTGTTCTTCATCTTGAGGTCTCTGTGAGGATTTCATAAAATACACTTACTCATCCCTCAATGTACGTTCGAAACAGCTCCTCTCATCGGTTTGATTTGAATTCATTGCTATATATCTAACGACCCTTTATCCTTGTAATTACTGGTCACGGATGCGCGATCGTCAACAAACATAACTGAAACTGGCAAATTGCTCTTACAATCACTGTGGTCCGATGCCCGACAAAAGCACTAGTGTATGCAGCTACTTGATAATAACCACATAAAGACAAACACGAAGCACTCATTAAGTAGACCGTCATAAAACTTGGCTTTCACAAATAGTGACATGTGCGCACTATAAACAGGTTATTACTGATGAAGGCACCGAGGTCCTTATTACTTTATGAAATGACAACAGAAATGACCGTCAACTCTCGGTACAGTATCGGTCTCTGCTTTTCTAAGTTAAACAAAATGTGTGCATAATGGATACATGGCGAATCCGAAAATTGGTTTATTAGAGTCAAGCAAGCACACTTAAACTGCAAGGAAACAGTCGAAAAGAAATTGGCTCAGCTAATTACTTTGAAATTCTTGCACTATGAAATAAATTCGATCTCATAATTATTTGACACCATTTCATAATTACGAGACATTAGGAGTTACTATCTCATAACTTCGATGAAACAAAAATGTTTCTTCATGGGGAATAATAATACACAATGTATGTACATTTAGAGCAATATATTCCGTACACGACATTTGATGTTCAATTTGAACATCAAATGTCGTGTACCGAATTTATTGCTCTAAATGTATATGGGAGAAACCGAGACCATGGTCAAGACAAGAATGCAGATTCGCTTAACCGATGTACGGAAAAAGGATCTAAAGACAAATCACTTTAATTCTCCTGGCCATTCAATATAAAAATATGTAATACAAAACAGGAAGGTCTTAATATAATACAGTAACTGTATATTTGCGTTTCTAGTCTTTTTCTATTCATCAGCATTTTTTCTGTTGACAATTTGTGTAAAGTATCAAGATCAAGAATAACGTTATCTGTGACGTAAAATTGTTTATTCTGTATCTAGTGACATTTTTGTTTTGCATCTGATGAAGGCGGCTTTGTTGCTGAAATATAATGCAAATGCTTTGTTCAATATCATAATTACGAGATAGTTATCACAAAGTATCAGACCAGTATCTCATAAATATGACTTATTAACGCATGATTGTGAGATAATAATGAAATCATATCCCATAAATAACAAATGAAATTTCATATTTATGAAATGGTATGTCATTTTTTTTTTGGAATATTAGCTCATTATTATAGAATAATATCTCAAAATTATGACATAATTATGTCATAATTATGAAATTTTATCTCAAAGTTAAGAGATCATACTTCATAATCATCAAATAACATTATATCACCATGGGATAGTATATCAGTAATATCTAATAAATATGAAATGATATCTCATAATTATGAGATATTTATCTCATAAGTATGATTTGTTATGTTAAAATTACAAACTTTTAATTTATATGGCATCAATACGCTTCGATTTTATCAGAAAGATAAAAAAAGTACATAGTTAAGAATTTTGATAAATAAAAGGTCATGAATTTTTAATTAAATCAACTTACATAGTGCTCTCTAGTAGGTTTGCACCATGACAGTTTTTTAATATGTACTTTATTCTTATTTTTTGTTTCTCAAGATATTCATTCAACGAATAAGGGCCGTAGCCGCTTAATTAAATTGTAATAGGCAATTCTTTTTAAGAAACTTCCTAAACTGATTTCTATAAGTATAAGTATATTTTTTTTTAATGCATGGCTCATTAAGAGCTTCTCAACGAAGTGAAAATGTCAACATAACACCAGACTAAACTTGGAAATACAAAGTTCCGAAGGACTGTTGTCACCAAACTATCTTGCTATAGTAGAAAACGTTGAAATAAACTTTTACGACATTCGTAAAGTAATGACAAACGAGAGATTGGAATTTCCATTGACAACAGTAAAGTTCAAATTTTTCACCTTTCCCAAAATTTTGATGCTTTTCTCAACCTGTAAAAAATATAAGGGTCTAATGTTAAAACCTATCCGATTTGAAAAGTGTAATAATTTCCATACCATTGGGTTTGTTTGTGGAAGTGGTTTTGCTGTTAATGTCTTCAGTTCTCGCCAAGCCTGTCGTCTGAGGTGCAATTTCGTGTTCTAATTTAAATCACGTTTCGGCTCTTACATTAGACTCTGAAAATAATTGATTATTTTCTTAACCTGCAACATGAAATACGGCGGAGGTAAACTTGTTTCAAAGTTCACTGATATCATTTGTATGCAGCTGACATGCATACTTGGTACTGAAAGCATTTTCTGTTAGCCCGTACACATTACTGGTATCCATTTGCAGATCAAACACTGCAGGGCTTCATTCCCTGTATGACACTCGGAAGATGCCCCTGATACTGGATTTGGCTTCCTATTTCGATATTTTTTAGAAATGATTACTTCTTTTTAAACTTCTTTTTGATTATGGCTTTCAATATTATTTGATTTTAATGTTAAAAATCAAATAACATCTTTAGAGACCACTGGCCACCTTGCCGTACGCCTTGTAATTCTGAAATTAATTTTATGGTATGGCATTCCATTTTATCCTAGTTCTCAAATTCCCATGCCATGCCTTAAATAAAAGCCAGTTCTCTCCTATTCTATCAGCCTAGAACACTTCTAGCAGCAACTTTGCGTGCAAGACAATGTAATAGGCATTCTTTTACTCCTTGAAACACGTGTACATCCTTTGCTATTTGATTTGTTCACAAAATTAACTTTTTTCCCTTACTGTCTTGCTTTCTTTGAAGTATTTGAAAATTTAATGAAAGAAAAAATCGATGTCGTTATCTTATCTGCCGTTTCCATGATTCTTCTATACAAATTTGGACATTCTAGAATGGGGAATACTAGTATGCTAATTTTTCGTAGGTTGCCATTCCTGGAGAAACATTCGGTATATATTTTTTTTTGGGGGGG
>MJUU01064984.1:13962-32033 GCA_002080025.1 Modiolus philippinarum
AGTACATCATTCCTGTAAAGTTTGGTTCAATTTGCTTCAGCCTTTTCAGAGCAGAAGATGAAAATGTGATTTTTCCCATAGGATCCAATGTTAAACCTAAGTTCTGTGCTGGTGGCCATGTTTTTTTAACGGATCAGAACGAAATGAGCAACCTTTGTAAAGGACCTTCCATACATCATTCCTGTAAAGTTTGATTGAAATTGCTAAAGTGGTTTCAGATCAGAGGAGTAGATGAAAATGTGATTTTCCCATAGGGTCCTATGTTAAACCATGTACCGTGCTGGCGGCCATGTTTTTCGTTGGATCAGAACGAAATAAGTCATCTTTGTTAAGGACCTTAAGTACATGATTCCTGTAAAGTTTGGTTCAAATTGCTTCAGCCTTTTCAGAGCAGAAGATTTTCCCATAGGGTCCAATGTTAAACTTAAGTTCCGCGCTGGCGGCCATGTTTTTTATCGGATCGGAACGAAATGAGCAATCTTTGTAAAGGACCTTCCATACATCATTCCTGTAAAGTTTGGTTGAATTTGCTTCAGTGGTTTCAGAGGAGAAAATGAAAATGTGAAAAGTTAATGGACGGACGGACGATGTACGCCAAGTGATGGCAATAACTCACACTGACCCTGACCCTTCAGGTCAGGTGAGCTAACAACAATAAAAGCATTGTTCCTTTGCTTGTTTTTTACCATGTATTTGAAGAGACTTTGTCTCATGTGCATTTACTCCATATCCTTTCATTCACCATTTATCATTGATAACTGGTATATTGTAAATTAAAAACAAACTTTACCCGAGTCACTGATGAATAAAATGTAGGTCAATGTGACCTAACTCTTATCAGAAACCCCATGATTATCTGAGATGCTTCCATTGACAAAATATTATTTCTCTACCTGTTCTAGGTCAAAGTGACCTTTCTCTTATCAAGAACTTATAACTTTCCAAGATGAATCCGCTGACAAAATACTATGCATCTACCCGTTCTAGGGTCTCAGATTTGGATTTTAATGCTAACTTTAACCTTAGTCGACATCTTTTTTTTCAAATCTGCCCAAAAAGGGAGGTGCACATCTTTAATGTGTCAAGAACAACTGTGTAAAGTTTCAAAAGCACCAGGTATAAGGAGTCAGAGTATCAGATTACACAAACTCGGTACTGTAATGTTAAAATTTAATGAATTTAATGAAAAAATGACTAAGTTCAACAAGTTCAACAATGCATAAATTCGACAATTTTATCCAAATCTCACCAATTTGTTCAGAACAACTGTGCAAAGTTTCAAAAGCATCAGTATCCTTTTATTTGATATATTTCATAAAATTATATTTTTTTCAACATGGAAAAGCCTGTTCAATTCTGAAAAATAAATACATTGAATGTTATTACAAAAAAACAACAGATCATTGATTAAATTGACAAAATATTAACATGGGGTTATATAATAAAATTTATCAAAACAAGCTGGTACAGAGAGATGCAGAGCTTAACTGACATCACCGCAGCAGCAGTAGTGAATAATCTAAATATAGCTGGCAGTACTAGGGTTAAGGTCTTAAATCACTCAAAAGGAAATCAGTATATAAAACTACCTCAAAACTCATGCAACTACAGAAAGAATCAAATTTTCTTACCATAGGTCTAATAAATCTTTCAAATTTAGGTGGTTTTCTGGTAAATCCTTCTCCAACATAACAAACTTTAGTAACCATACGTTTCCATCCTTTCCCTAAAATAGCATAAAAACAACATAAAAAGATTACCACAAACAAAACAGAATTGTTTTACTATATCTTTTTAATTTGAATTTTACAATGCTGTATGAAAGACAATGTATGAGAATGTTAAGAAATACTTTTGCTCTACTTGATAATCCTTGTACTGCCAAACCTGGCACATTTATTCTGTTAATTTATTTTATGGAACTTTATTATCCGTCAGTTACAGAGTCATATTCATTTACTTCAACTATTGATTTTTTAGGGGAATATTTTTATAACAATCACTATTCTTCCTACGGTGTTCCATAGTTTATACACCTGTTTTTATAGGTGTGTGATTTTAAACTTCCTCTCACGCCGAGACAAGGAATCGCATGGACACTTTCCACGAATTTCACTTCTGTTTGTGGTAAACCACGAATGTATGCACCAGTATTTAATTCAATTATCATTTGTCAAAATGTATACAACCTCTTCAAATGTTTGGATAACATTATTATTTTGATTATTTGTTGATTGTTCAAGAAAATGTGCATTTTGTATGGAGCGGTGTAAACGGACTTCCCAATTCATTTGTGCATTGCACAGACTTTATAAATTTCTCTTATCAACAAGTAACTTTAATTTTAATATCATTCTACACATGAACTTTAATTGATAATTATGTAATTTATTATATTTATCACCGTTTAAACCCCGTTTTTCAATCCCGATTTGCTACATTGTAAATTTATGTATTAGTTTATATTTGTAGTTTTTACCGTACATATTCCAGTAAACATTGGACTGAACTGGTGTTATTGTTCTGCTGGCCCTAGCCCTGACACTAGCACATTTCAGTTGGTTTCAGTATTTGATTGGGGGTAAAGCTAGCTGTCGCCCAGGGACAGCATAGTAAAAAGATCACAACCTACCAGAGAGTGAAGCTTCGGGAGGCACTGGTACACATCACAAAAATTGTGAGAGCATGTCAGCCACTGACGATAAAGCAAAAGGGGGTATCCCAACCCAGGGGACCAAGGACACTCCAGCTTATGAGGACACGTTCCCATCGGGGACTATCCCAGAGACAAATGACGATATTCTATCAACGGTGGGCCTTCCCGCATTTAGGACACACAGTCTTACAGAGAGGGGCTAGGAAGTCTATGTTCAAAGAACAGAAAAGTACTCCCAAGACCAAGAGCTACTTTGGTCAAGGTGCAACGCCTTGATTCAGGAGACTCACTATCCGCCATCAGAGGTGATAAGGGCACTGGAGCTGGAACAAAACATCGTCCAAGCATACACAAGATACAGGAAGCTTAATGACGAATATCTTGCATTCCTGAGTGCCCAGAGAACAGACATGGTCAGACAAGAACTGGAGGTAGCTACCCCGGTAGTTGAAATTCGACACCGCATGTATGAGACAGCTATAACAACTGTACCGGGTGTAAAAGATAACAAATCATCGAGTTCAAAATACAACGGTAGCGAAACCAACTCCAAGGATCCATGGCTTCCAGTTTGGCCAGAAGGTCACGAGCAAAAGCTGATGCTGCAAAGGCCATAATTGCATTTGAACAGAAAAAGGCATTGATGGTTCAACAAGAAACTGTAAGGAAAGCTCAACGACAGGAGGAGAGGGCTCAACAAGAGGCCGAGAGGATCCGGAAAGAGGCCGAACGACAAGCCCAGTATGAAGCCGAACTAACGATACTAGAGATGCACAAGGAAGCTGCCAAGCTTGACATAGAGGCCCGTGCATATGAGCGAGATGAAGACGAGGACAGAAGATTACAAGAGCTTCCAGAAGAAACCGAGAACCTGCTAAAAAGAGTAGCAGACTTTGTAAATACCCATTTACATAACACTCCCAAGCACGACGAAAATTATGGAATTACCGGGAATAATCCCATGACAACTGTTACTCAAACGAAAGTAACTCAGAGTGCTCTTACTGACCAACAGCAAGTAGGATTAACAACTCCTGTAAGGACCACTACTGTAAGGTTTAGCCAACAAGATACAGAAACTCAACATGGCCATAGCGGGTATCCACACTTTACTTAAACACCCTATCCACAGCATCAACAAAATGACAAACACGGTTATCAACCAGTATAATCACGTTTGAATCGGAAGGCTCCCGAATTTAGACCAGCAACACCAGTAACTCCAGAACAGACCTTTACTACTATTAGACGAGGGTACAGTTTTCCAAGCCAGTCAACCAGCTATCAGCCTTATAGCTCTGTTACAGCTATGACAAATTTCATGCTGCAAGAAGGAACTAATCTTGAAAAGTTTGTCAACCTTCAACAAGAGGCCAGAGTCTTATTATATGTGGAGAGCAAATTTTAGTATGTTGCCCATGAGCTCCAGATATCGGCGAAGGGACAACTAGATTTACTGGTCCAATATCTTGGACCGGAGTCCACAGAAGACACACAGAGTTTGCATAACGCTACGGCCGATGACCCCTCAAAAGGCTTGGATACACTGTGGAAAAGGCTCGACATCGGGTACGGTTCTCCGGTGATGGTTGAGCATTCATTACAGAACTAGAGATTGTGTCTGTAAGACACGGATGCCCCGCCAATTATTTATCGCAAAAGATAACCTAAGTCAATCGGGCATAAAATAAATCCCCTGTCAGTGATAGAATATTGTGTGTAGTTGCTTAGAAGTGGACCTAAACCCAAAGATTTAACAAAGTCATTCAAGCATAAAATGTAGGTCATGAATACCCAATGCTTTGTGAAACAGGTAGTTCTTCTATAGATGAATGTTAAAGTGAAATATCATGATGCCATAATACTTAGTCATTGAGAAACAGCCTTAAATGCAAAAGTTAACCTAAGTCACGGAAGCATAAAATATCGGTCAAAGCCACCTAATTGTCTTATAATGTGTAGTAGTTGAGAAATGGACCTTAACGCAAAACTTATCCAAAGTCACTGAAGCGTAAAATATAGGTCAAAGCCACCTAATTGTCAGTGATTTGTGTAGCACTCATCAAGACAATTAATTTGATGAAACATCATTGTCTTATAATGCATAGTAGTTGAGAAATGGACCTTAACGCAAAACTTAACCAAAGTCACTGAAGCGAAAAATATAGGTCAAAGCCACCTCATTGTCAGTGATTTGTGTAGTTCTCATCAAGACAATTAATTTGATGAAACATCATTGTCTTATAATGTGTAGTAGTTGAGAAATGGACCTTAACGCAAAACTTAACCAGTCACTGAAGCATAAAATGTAGGTCAAAGCCGCCTAATTGTCAAAGATTTGGGTAGTATTGTCAAGGCAATTAATTTGATGAAACATCATTGTCTTATAAAGTGTAGTTGTTGAGAAATGGACTTACATGTAAAACTTAATTAGAGTCACTCAACCATGAAAAGTAGGTCAAAGAGTCAAACTGCCTATTGAACTCTGTAGTACTATCAAGGATCTACCTACTGGCCTACTATAATTGTTCTATACCTTACAGTTTCCGAGAAATGTACCTTAACGCAAAACTTAACCGGACGTACGGACGGAAGGATGGACAAGGGTAACACTATATGCCCCTTCCACATTCGTGGGCGGGGCATAAAAAGTTAGACAGCTTTCCAAAGATAACGAATAAAGAACCGAAACGCCTATTCCAGTTGTTCTCCGCATTCATTAGGGAGATGGCTGAATTTAAAAACAATCCAGCCTTCAACTATGAATTAGAACCAGCTGTTACAAATCAAAGAAGGAGTACGGCGTGGAGACCCCGGCACCCAATGCTAATATAAATGTACACAAGACAAATGTGGACAAACAGACATCTCAAGGCAATCAAAGTGGTCAGTCGACACTTGAACGCTGCATCATTCATAAAACAAAACATTCGTTGAATGAGTGTATAGGGTTTAAAGCAATGCCACTTGAAGAACAAAGAAAGCTCCTGAGAGAACAAAATGTTTGCTTTAAATGTTGCAACTCTGACAGCCATCTGAAATGGGATTGTACTTCTCGTGTGAAATGTGGAGAGTGTGGCAGCGATAGTCACGCTACAGCCTTGTATCTTGATACTAAAAAGGCTACAGACAAACCTAAAGGATCCCAAAAACAGCATGGCGGGGGAGACCCGGAGTAAATCAGAGAACAAAGATTTTGATACAGAAGTCAGCTCTAGGTGTATCCAAATCAGCAAGTCGAACTACTCTGGGAAGTCTTGTGCAAAGATCTTACCCGTGAATGTTTTTCACAGAGAATACCCAGATAAAGTCATCAAAACATATGCCATAATCGACGAACAGAGCAATCGTTCTCTAGCTTCACCTAGCTTTTTTGACATCTTTGAAGTGACAGATAAACCGGAGAGCTACACAATGTCTACATGTTCCAGCAAACAGACAACATATGGAAGGCATGGTGATGGCTTTGTTGTACAATCTATAAGTGGAGATACAGAAATGAAGCTGCCAAAACTGGTTGAATGCAATTACATCCGAGATAATAGGGACGAAATCCCGACGCCAGAAATTGTGGATGCTTATCTGCACTTGAAAAATTTAAGACGTCACATATTACTAGTTGATGAGGCCTGTGAAATCATGTTACTCATCGGTCAAGAGTTAATTGAAGCTCACCACATCAAAAGGAGAATTTACGGATCAATTAAGACACCGTACACACAGCAGTTAAGACTAGGATGGGGTATTATTGGCGAAACCTGTCTTGACAAACAACACATCCCCGGAGAAGTGAAAGTAATGAGGACCCACCTCCAACCGTCGGGTAGAGCTTCTATACTTAGACCATGCCAGAGTGGGTTTGAAATTAAAGATGACCCGATCTCGAGATATGAGCCAGAAATATTTGTTCAGACCAAAGACAACGAGAAGATCGCCAAGTCCCATGAAGATAAGGTTTTTAAGAAGACGATGGACCTAGAGTTCACACGGAACTCTGATGGGAATTGGGAGGCACCACTCGCGTTGAAGCCAACAAAACAACCTCTTCCCGATAACAGGCCACAAGCAGCCAGAAGGGCAAAATTGTTGGACATCAACTTAGCCAGAAATCCCACAAAAAAGGAACATTTCCTTGGATTCATGAATAAGATACTAAGCAACAACCATGTGGAGATTGCACCTCCGTTGCATCAAGATAAAGAACGTTGGTATTTGCCATTGTTTGGGGTATACCACCCCAAGAAGCTAGAACAGATCAGAGGCATCTTCGACTCGTCAGCAAAGCATGATGGTGTATTGCTCAACGATGTAATGCTCACCAGACCTGACTTAATTAATAGTAAATTGAGTGTCCTTATCAGGTTTCGGAGAGAAATGATTGCTATAACTGGTGATATACAGCATATGTTCCATTGCTTCATAGTGCGGGAAGATCACCGCAACTATCTTCGTTTCTTCTGGCATGAAGACAACAATTTTGACAAGGACCTGATTGAGTACAGGATGAGAGTACATGTGTTCAGGAACAGTCCATCCCCAGCCGTGGCCACACTAGGCCTCAGGAAAACAGCCAAGGCAGCAATACAAGAGTACGGAAGTCACGTGAAAAACTTCATTACCAGGGACTTTTATGTAGACGACAGTTTGACCTCATGTCTGACACCAGAAGAGGCTATCTAGGTCATGAAAGACACACAGGACGCCCTAAAGAAATACTGGAACCTATGTCTTCTCAAAGTAGCATCTAACAGTCCTGACATAATGGGAAGTTTCCCGTCGACTGACTTAGCATCTAATCTTAAAGATTTGGATCTGGACGCAGATGAAAAACCGCTGCAACGAAGCCTTGGTTTGAACTAGGACGTGAACTCAGACAACTGTTCGTTCTGTCAGACGAGGAAAAACCAGTAACTAGAAAAGGGATACTATCGACAGTAAATAGCATCTTTGATCCACTAGGATTCCTCTCTCCCGTCATAATCCAGGGAAAATTGATGCTTAGGAAGCTAGTTTCGGAAATCAGAAACCGTAGACTGGGACGAACCTGTTTCAGAAGACATAACGTCAGAATGGATAGCATGGACAGATAGTCTGAAAGCTCTGGAGACTGTCTGGATCAAACAATCCAGAAACCTGTTGATTTTAACGCCATCGATGTTGCTCATCCAAAAGATGGATAGTCTTTTCCCCGGAGAAACTCCAGGAATTCGGCCAGAAAGATCTGCTGTTGGCAGGATGATGGCGAGTTCAAGTCTTGGCGAAGACGTTTTGGGCTCGTTGGCGAAATGAGTATCTGCCCCTCCTTCAATCGAGGCAGAAATGGACATCAACAACAAGACATACGAAAGAAGGGGATGTGGTCTTACTTAGAGACAAGACCATGCATCGAACCAACTGGCCCCGGGAATTATCACTAGGGTTTTTCCCGGAAGAGATGAGCATGTTAGGAAGGTAGAAGAACAGATCATATCCGAAGGGAAGGCCACAGTGTTCACCAGGCCTATCACAGAGCTGGTTCATCTGGTCGATTGTGATGAATGAACCAGGTTGTTGGGTGTGTTTCAACATGCATACTGCTCTTTTTCCTTTTCAGCTTATGGAAATGGATGGTATGGTGTGGAATGGAATAGTATGGTAAAGAATGGTATGAATAGTGGTGCGACATGGTGGTTTTACCCGTTAGAAGTGAAATCCGACCTTCCGATAACTGTAAATATGTAAAGTGACACTTATTTGTTTTATGTGACACTTCGTTTAATGTGTATTTCCGGAAGACTTCCGTGCTCATGTGAGCAAGATGACCGTCCAAGAAGATGGACAATTATTATTAACTGCGTACATATATATTCATTTTAAATATTTGGATTACTGTGGAATTAACTGTTTCATCGTCTGTGACATATTAATATCCATTTGTGATTGGGATTTCTCGTGATATTTGGCGAAGTCAAGTTGTATTTATATTTGGATTATGTGTTCCACAAAACTTTATTGGATTATACCATTCATTATTTATTGTAACTTTAACATTCATGTCTATTATGTGATATCAAAGGATTGAAATCAGACGGGGAGTGTACTGTCATATTCATTTACTTCAACTATTTTTTTTTAGTGGAATATTTTTATAGCAATCATTATTCTTCCTACAGTGTTCCATAGTTTATACACCTGTTTTTATACATGTGTGATTTTAAACTTCCTTTCACGCCGAGACAAGGAATCACATGGACGCTTTCCATGAAATTCACTTCTGTTTGTGGTAAACTATGATCGTATGTATTTAATTAAATTATCATTTGTAAAAATATATACAAATTCTTCAAATGTTTGGATAATAACATTATCATTTCGATTATTTGTTGATTGTTCAAGAAAATGTGAATTTTGTAAACGGACTTTCCAATTCATTTGTGTATTGCACAGACTTTATAAATTTCTCCTATTAACAAGTAACTTTAATTTTAATATCATTCTACACATGAACTTTAATTGATAATTATGTAATTTATAATATTTATCACTGTTTAAACCCCGTTTTTCAATCCTGATTTGCTACACTGTAAATTTGTGTATTATTTTATATTTGTACGTACATATTCCAGTAAACATTGGACTGAACTGGTGTTATTGTTCTGCCGGCCCTAGCCCTGACACTAGCACATTTCAGTTGGTTTCAGTTTTGATAAGGGGTAAAGCTAGCTGTCGCCCAGGGACAGCAAAATCCTATTTAACGTGTTTAATTTGTAAGTACTTACGCCGTGTTTTTCCTGTTTTGACAACTTTGAACACTTCTCCTTCACTCATTCCTCTGACCTTCGGTAATGGAACTTCCCATTTACCCTGAAAGATTAAAAACAAAATCATAGTATTATTATCATTTGGTATACAGGCTTATTCAGTGGGGAAACTCAACAAGATGTTAGCATTTCAAATACAGCTATATGTTTCAGATATTCATTGACCTACTGAAATTAGATATTAGTCAACTGGAAGTACAAAATTATCTACATTTGTATTATAGCACAACTGGACAGGATGTGTCACTAAAAATCTGTCAAAGTCCACATTTTAGACCAAATCTATCTCTAATAAACAAACTACAACTTATTTAATACTTTACTAATGATCAATTTTTGTCTGTCTCTTGTGTATTTAGACGTACTTTATCCCATTTTATTGTAATAATAATCACCTTTTGATAAATTTCACAGGGAATGTATCAATAATTTATTGAGTTCTATAGAACTGCACCATTATCAAAATCACAACAGAAAATCTCAGACAATTGTGATTAAATTATTCAGTGTGAAAAAGAAACCTTTTGTTTCATATTCAAGGACATAAAAGTAAATAAATTTGTGTTATTTCATCTTTATAAAATGAAATCTATCTAAACCGAACCCTGACTAAACCAGAAACCTGTCTAAACCAAACTCATTATGAAGTCCCTTAGTATCAAAATCATTTTATTTTAAACCTGTGTAAACTGAATACCTCTCTAAACAGTCGGAAAGGGTTTCGGTTTAGACAGGTTTCACTGTACCATATTATCTGATGACTTACAGCTTTTTCTTTTCGTTTCTGTTTCACCATATTTGATAAGACTTTAGCCCTGCTTTGACCCTCTCTGTCCAATAAATATGCAGGTACTGCACCCTCTGGTACCTCTTCATTATTCTTCTTTTTAATTTTTCTTTCTTCATGCATTTTAATTCTATAAATATGTTCGATGGATTTGTTGTTATATAAGAATGATTTAGTGTAAAGGAGGTATTTTCAACTATGAGTGATCAATTTCATATACACATTTTCAACAATATTTTTCCATATCTTTCTTGGATTTACATGTTTGTAACAAAGCAAAAATATTCTTTCTGACAAAATTCTGATATAAGAATTTCCATATCTGAATGTTATGCAAGCATTGAATAATTAATTTACAGTTTGTATTCTTAAACTGCAACTTTGTAATGAAAAAGACAAATTCTGTTCTGAATTAGGATGAACTAGGATCAGCATTGAATGGCAAGTTAAAAGTGCATCATGGCCAAAATCATTTAAAACATTTCTTTTTTTGTTACCTCATATATACATGTAAAAGGTTAAGAGAATTTCAATAAAACTTTTCATTTACATGGAACTGTTTATCCTGACATAGAAAGAAAATCTATAATGCTACAAAAAACAACCGATATAGCAAAAAAATCATTCTTTCGTATATAAATAACAATAGTGGCCTGCCAAATATTTCTGTTCCTTTCTATACATACAAACCTGGACTTTTACTGATGACAAATGTACTTAAAAAGTAAAAATGATCTTATTATATAATTACGTTTTCTTCATTTGTACTTTTTCTGAGTGTCTCTTCTTATTATATAACTTGGCTCTGAAAGAAAAAATATGAAAAAAATCATAAAATTCTCCTGAAAAATAAAAAAAGGTTTCCATAAAATTGTACCATTGAATTATGTGAAAACATGATTAATTGAAATAAATAGTGTAGGTTGGTCAGCAGGATAATTTTCATAGATAAATGATTCAATAACATTGGACTCCTTACGTTGTGAACATGGTCGAATCTCAAAACATAGGGATAATATTGCCTGTCAAATTGATTAAGGTTCAAGTTTTCAAAGTTCTCAAACCGTAGGATCAAATTAATAATTAAAGTCATTAAGGTTCAAGCTACTAATGTTCTCAGAACCTAGGGATCATATCATCTGTTTAAGTGATTAAGGCCAAGTTCCCACAGTTCTCAAACCTAGAGATCATATTACTTATCAATGATAATGAGGTCCAAGTTTCCAATGTTCTCAAACCTTAAGATCATATCACTTGTTTAAGTCATTTAGGTTCAAGCCACCAATGTCCTCAAAACCTAGGGATCATATCACCTTTCAATGTCAATGAGGTTCAAGTTACCAAAGGTTAAAGTGAGTAAAATTCAAGTCACCAAGGTTCTCAAACCTAGGGATCATATCACCTGCTAAAGTAATAAAGGTTTAACCTGCCAAAGTTCTCAAAACCAAGGGATCATATCATCTGTTAAAGTAATAAAAGATCAAGCTACCAAATTTCTCAAACATAGGAATCATATCACCAGTGAAAGTACCAAAGTACTCAAACCTTCTGATCGTATTGCCTGTTAAAGTGATGAAGGTTCTGGCTACCAAAGTTCCTCTGTGTTATGTCCAATGGATACTTAATTGGGACCTCTGATATACATGTACCGGTAGAATCAACTGTTAAGAGATAAAAGTTTAAGCCATTAAAGTTCTTCTGTATAATATTAATACATATACTTATTTAGGACCTCTGTATTAGGCCAAGTAAACTCAATAGGTAGATTTTCATCCAACCCCATGAAAAAATATGGGGCAAGTGGGTGGAATTTATTTTTTTATAATTTATTTTTGTTGTAGATCTTGTCAGTTGTTCCTTCCGATCCCATTTGGGAGTTTGTTTCCAACCTCTCCAATAAACGATCATGCAACTCAATCACTGGTGCATTCTCATCTATTACACCCGATACGAGGTCATTATAGATGTCAAATATTGTCTTCAAGTCATTGAAATTTGAAGCAAACTAGCTTTCTTTTCTTTTAGGCCTGCAACATTGCTCCCGAGATCAAAACCGTCATGGTCAATGATCGGAAATGGCTACATGTATGTAAACAGAAACGTATATCGAATACAGACACAGATTATAATACCGGAATTTAGACGCAGCGAATGTTTGAAAAATGAATAAGTCTGAGGTAGGTGGAACTTCAAGGGGCGGGTGGGGATGAAAATCTACCAATTAATTTTAATTGCCTCATGTCCAACACATAATGTACACTTACTTAAGACCTCTGAGTTTCTTTGCTTTCTCTGCCATCTTGTGAGGCATTCTTCCCTCTTTCTTTCGTCTGGAAAAACAATCAATACATTTTGAAATAAGTACTTCCATTTAATGCTATAAAACTACAAAATTTAGGAAAGATGGTGTATATGTAATCTTAATGTATTAATATTACCGTAGAACAGTGAACTGTTTTAAGAAGTTAAATAAAACCTCACTATAATCCATTTGCTTACTTCAAAACCTTAGCATGACTGCATAATGAAGACAAAAATCTTTGACAGAAGAATTATTATTATCATAATCATACATCTATTTTTCAATTTCAAACACTGAGTGAACAAAATTTTATGTGATATTATCTGTCCAATGTATTTTACATAACTGGAATTTATAAACATGTACGCTATATATCATTTACATGTTATTCTGAAATGGGTGTATAGTCATGATAGTTAATGATTTAAACATTGGTATTCACAAACCCAGTAGTCAGTACTTCAGTATTGACCCAAAAACTGACTTTTTTGAAACTTGCAATATCTAAATTTTACAAAATTTTGTACAAAACTAAGGAGTATCTCCCTCATGCACAGCTCTGTCCTTAGCTGAATTTTGGCTTTTCTATTTAGATACTTTTGGTTATTTGTGCTCTATCAGCTTTTGCACGTTTTTCGGTTAATGGACTTCCAAGTGTTTTGGTTTGATCTCCACTGATGAGACATAAGTTGTCGAAATGTGCATATGCAGAACATAAATTAACAGTAACTTTGGTATTTTGTTATTCATATAAATACAAGATTCAATTAAACATAAAATAAACAAAAAAATACAGTGAATATATAACTGAATGAGAGAAAAGTTACATCATATTTAGAAAATAATTCTCACTTTTTCTCATGATAATCCAATCTGTATCCATGTCGTTTTCTGTGTAGTTCTATATGTTCGTTCTGTGGCTGTAACAGATATTAATAATACATTATACATGTAAAATATTTCAAGTTTTTGAAGCACACTCCTTGGAGTAACAAAAATATATTGCTGTTTGTACATAATCCAATTTTGTAACAAAACCTATTGGAATATTTTATGGTGTTGAAAAAGTACTGTGCATACAACACAAAATAAACTATTTTTTATTATCAATCTGTAGCTTTATTCTTGCATTAATATCTTATCAGTGTGAATGTTATCTTTTTCTATATTTTGTGTGTTCTCCAATTCTTTGTAAATCTTTTTTACTATAAAATTTCTTAATATTCTAAAATAACTTATGATTTCTAATGTTAAATAAATCTTACTTTTACCTTTACCACAGTGATCTATTTGCTTATATTACATTTCTAGTAAACTCCTACCTACATGTATGGTACTGCAGCAGTGTACCAGCTAGAATAGACATTGGATAGAGCGCCCACCTTCTGCAAAGCTGAGAAGCTCCTCACACAAAATGGCAGAATTCAAATAATCCTAATCTTATTAATTATGACTAAAATTGCCCTTTTTTACTTGACCTGATGAACTGTCTTTGTTCCAGAATTTTTGTCTGCTTATTTACACTCTGCACCATTAGTCAGGCAATGTTCATTATCAGGGTCCTTAATTAATGTAATTAGCAAACATGGAACTTAAACAGTATTGACAGATCATCCTTTTTTGATTGAAATGAAGTTTGAGGGGCAAATGCAAGCAATAATTTGGAGTATTTTGGACTTTGTAGAAATGTATGGCATTGAATTTTATACAATGATATACAATGGTATTGTATTTTATACATTGAAAAATGCATTTTGTCAATTTAACATTATTTCCCAACAAAAAAGCCAAATGGGACAAAATACAACCATGACAACTGACATAGCAGTCTTTTACAATAATTGTAGCTCAATGAAAATGCCCCTTATCAACTTGATATTCAAGCACTCTGCATGTATGCATGAAAGTGCCTTCTTCAGAAAAAATTTCTGCTCAACCCATATCAAATCCTTCCTGGAACACTGCTCTGATTTTGATGCCTCTGTATTTGGCATTTCTAGAGTACGATGCAGTCTTGTAAGCACGGATGGACGGACACATGGACGGACAGACAGACAGACAGAGGGTATAACATTATCCCCGAACTTTGTTCGAAAGTGTGGGGATAAATATAGAAAAAATATACAGCTGTAAATATTTTCCCACAAAGATTGATTGATTGAATATTGTTTATCATCTACTGAGCAATATTTCAGCTATATCAAGACGAGAACAAGTTTGTTAATAAATAATCACTTTGGGGTATGGAAAGGGTCAAGGAACAGGAAATTTTGACTGCCACTGGAAAAGTACGGTGAAATCAAAAGGGGCGGAAAATTTAGCCTTGTAGCCGATCACCTACGGACCTTGCTACAAGGGTTCTTTAACGTGCAGGAAGTGTGGCATTTCTTCCAACACGTGGTCCTGACTTTACAACCCATCCGAAAGATAGGTTGTGTATTTATTAATCCTGCACAACCACAGAATGGGTCCTATTTCTATACCCCGGGGTTCCCTCGGGGTTCCCGCAAAAACAGTCTATTATAATTACATGTATACCCCATGAAACGAAGTTGCGAAGGGTATATAGTTTTTGACTGGTCTGTCATCTGTCATCACTAAGGGGGTACATCATTTGTCCAGATTTATATAACTCCTCCTACAGTTTTTAAGATATGAAGTTTTTATTTTGCAGGTTGATTGTTCATATATCAAAGATGTGCATGCTACTTGGATTGTGATTTTTGATCATTTATGACAAAAATACACATTGATGAACTTTGTCATTTTTAAGGATGTTTGCTGGTCAGTTTCAAAATAACAACGACTCTGATTAAATGAGATTTTTTGTTAGAAAATTGTAAAAGAAGTAATTTAAGCCAAAATAAAGGGCTACGCCTAGCGCAGCATGATACAACCGCAGCATTTCGAATACTGAAATTTGAACAAGTGTAATTCAAAATGAATGAGGACACAGTAAAGAGCTTGATACAGTAATTAAATGGACACAATAAAGAGCTTGAATCAGTTGCAATTTTGGCCCCTTTGACCCCTTTAGCTCAGAAACGGGAAAAGCTATGCCAAATTTGTTGACTTACTACTGAATGCTTATATCAAGAAGAATCCATAGAAAAAAATCTGATCGAAATCCGATGAATAATAAGGAATTCAAATATTTCGAAAAATTACAATTTTGACCCCTTGTAGCTCGAATACGGTAGGAGCTACACAAAATCAGCTGCCATACTACTGACAGCTTACATCAAGAGGAATCCAAAGAAAAAAAATTCTAATGAAATCAGATGAAAAATAAAGATTTCACATATTTCGAAAATTTGCAATTTAGGTCCCTTTGGCCCCTTGTAGCTCGAAAACGGTAAGAGCTACGCAATCTCGATTGCCATACTACTGAAAGCTTATATCAAGAGGAATTCAAAGAAAAAAATCCCATCAAAATCCGATGAAAAATAAAGATTTCACATATTTCGAAAATTTGCAATTTTGGCCCCTTTGACCCCATGTAGCTCGGAAACGGTAAGAGCTACGCAAAATCCGTTGACATAGTAATAAAAGCTTATATCAAGAGGAATTCAAAGAAAATGAAAAACAGCCAATCAAAGATTGCGACCCCCCCGCTACCCCTTTTTGGACCCCCTCCCCTTGTAAATAAACAGCTGCGCCAAGAGAGCATGATACGCCCTGTCCCCACTTTTAAGCAAACTGATTAAATGATTCTTGAAATTAAAAACTCCATATGAACAAACATAACAAGGGACTTCTGATATGTATCAATTATTTCATCTTATGTTAAACAGTGAAAAATGTATATTGGTTTAGGGGTAGTAATGTCTTGAAATAAAAGAATATTAATGTGTAGACAGAAATTGCAATTTCATACTTTTTTGAAATAATCAAAGTCCCATAACTCTGGAACGAAAAATCCGACGACAAAATAAAACAATAGGAAGCTTTCTTCCGTCATACCCAACAATCCTGCAAAGTTTCAAGAAAAATGTTCAAAGCGTTCTCTAGTTAGAGTACGACATGTGGACGAAAACTGCAATTTCAAGCTTTTTTGAAATAATCAAAGTCCCATAACTCTGGAACGAAATATCCGTCGACAAAATAAAACGAAAGGGAGCTTTCTTCCCTCATACCCAACAATCCTGCAAAGTCTCAAGAAAAATGTTCAAAGCGTTCTCTAGTTAGAGTACGACATGTGGACGAAAACTGCAATTTCAAGCTTTTTGAAATAATCAAAGTCCCATAACTCTGGAACAAAAAATCCAATGACAAAATAAAACGATAGGGAGCTTTCTTCCGTCATATCAAACAATCCTGCAAAGTTTCAAGAAAAATGTTCAAAGCGTTCTCTAGTTAGAGTACGACGTGTGGACGGACGGACAGACGGACGGACACTGGTATACCATAATACGTCCCGTCAAACACAGGCGTATAAAAAAGACAAGTGTTTTTAAAACTAAATTAATCATCGTAACTGTAAAACACCAAAAAGATATGGTTGCTAGGTAGAATTCCAAAAAAATAACGGGTCTTTGAGAGTTTCAGGAACTTTACCAAAATTAGAATCAAAGATTTTTGCAACCTGGCTGTTGAAAATCATCATTTTTACAGTAAGGAATTGAAAGAGATATGGTTGCTAGGTAGAATTCCAAAAAATAATGAGTCTTTGAGAGTTTCAGGAAGTTTACCAAACTTAGAATCAAAAATTTTTGCAATCTGTCAATGGAAAATGATCACATCAAGAAAGATAATGTTGCTAGGTAAAATTCCAAAAAGAAATCTGTCTTTGAGAGTTTCAGAAAATTTACCAAAATTAGAATCAGTCTTTTGCACTCTGATTATTGAAAATGATCTTCAGTACTGTATGGAATTGAAAAAGATATGGTTGCTAGGTAGAATTCTAAAAAATAGTATGTCTTTGCAGTCTGTGCCAAAAACTTTTACAATCACTAGCCCGAAGGGGCTAGTAATGTTCCGTGTTGTACTGGCCCGCTCTTAATTTCACTAGCCCTTATAGAAGATTCTTTGTTAATAAGGTACAATTTTAACTAGCCAACCGGGCTAGTGACTTCAAATTTTTACTAGCCCGAGACTGATTTTAATAGTCTCGGGCATAGGGCTAGTGGCTAAAGGCAGAGACTGTCTTTGAGAGATTTTACCATAATTAGAATCAAAGATTTCTGCAATCTGACTATTGAAAATCATCATTGAAACTATTAGGCATCAAAAAAGATATGGTTGCTAGGTAAAATTCCAAAAAGTAATTGGTCTTTGAGAGTTTCAGGAACTTTACCAAAATTAGAATAAAAGTTTTTTGCAATCCGACCATTGAAAATGATTATTAAATCTAAATGGCATCAAAAAAGATATGATTGCTAGGCAAAATTCCCAAAAATAATGGGTTTTTGAGAGTTTCAGGAAATTTACCAAAATTAGAATCAAGGTTTTTTGCAATCTGACTATTGAAAATGATAATTAAAACTATAAGGCATCAAAAAAGATATGGTTGCTAGGTAAAATTCC